>SSNS01000033.1:3001369-3056369 GCA_006937985.1 Aphyosemion australe
TTTGTTCACTACTAAGGCCATGCAGCACTTGTGTCACAGCATCCGTGGCTCAAGTTGTTCTACCATGCACTCCAAAACTTTCTCAGCCTCTGAAGAGACAAAAATAGACAACAAGAATTCCACAAACACGCATAAAAGTTTAAGCATTAGCACAACAACACAACATGACCTGGTTAGGATGAACAAAAGCTCAAACACAAGTGAGCCATGTGGAAAACACACAAACGCAGCACAGAAGATGAGTTAAGGCGAGACCGAGGAGACAGCTGCACCCAAACAACGGTAAACTGGGCTGACAAATAAGGAAAGCAGAGAGAAGTCACCACAGTCTTAGCTCCGAGGTGTGTGTGTGTGTGTGTGTGTGTGTGTGTGTGTGTGTGCGTGCGTGCGTGCGTGCGTGCGTGCGTGCGTGCATGCGTGCATGCGTGCGTGTGTGCGTGCGTGCGTGCGTGCGTGCGTGTGTGTGTTCGTCATGAAGGCCTACTTTATACCAGGCTGAGAACACGTTAAGTGTGAAAGTACAGAGAGTAAATCACAAAGATCATTCAGACCCACTAGCTTGAGGTGGATTCACATACAAACACATTATGATTAAGCTTGTACAGAATGTAATTACACACCTGCTGGATCCTTGTAGCTGATCTTATCTGTCACTTTTTAATCATTAGCGTCTGCTTCAGCTCTCTGACTAAACACATCAGACACTGGTGAATATTTTATGAATGGGATGAGGGTGAAAGAAAGGACAGCACATGTCTGAGCAGACCCTCCAACCCTGCTGATAGTACACACTGTCCCAATTATATATCTAATGTCCCAACATTTGCCAATCTGACCTCATTTATGCCTTCAAGTCCTGCTGAGAAGACGTTTCTTGTCCTAAATGTTTCTAGCACACATCCTCCCTACATGTCCTCCCCGTGAGCGAGTGACATTCAGCTGCAATGGTTCCTTGGTGGAGGAATCAATACGGGTGAGATTAAAGCAGCACCGTGTAACAGGGCTGCAATAAAGCAGGCGATGTAATGTCAGCCCCGGGCTTCAGTAGCAATTACCTCCAACTGCAAAAACACAAAAGCATTTATTGTGTTTTCTCCTCCAAAGTGAGAAAACCCCAGAGAGGGAAGATGGACGAGGACAGATAAGGAGAGGAAGAAACAACATGACATAATTCACCACTTATGATTTCAGCTTTGGTGTATTAGTTCATCTATATGAGCTGTACAGCAGAAGAAGCCCCCTATGGTACATTTAGAGGTCCCCTTTAAGGCTGAATATTGGACCTTAAGGTAGCTGTGTGTATCTTTGTGGGCCTGAAAGGTACATTCATGTAATCTAGTAATAAAAGGTACACACGTTTACTCATTATTCTAAATTTTATGGTTCAATATCAGGAGATCATCTTCTAAAGTTTTTATTGAATGAATCTTTAACCAAAAATCTTCAGAATCAGACAAACTTGAAAAACATCTTGCACAGACAGAACAACATATTTGTTCTACCTTTTCTCTCCTGCCACCGTAACCAGCACCACACAATCAGTTTATTTTAGATCTGGTTTATTATACTGACTCAGTTCACAAAAGTCATCTGTTGGAACAGAAATAAAGGAGGTAAACAGGTCTGAGCTGTATCCAGAAACATGTGTTGTGTTACTGACGGTCTGATCATGTGATGCTTCTTTGTTGATTCTGGTATTTTTATGTATTTGTGTGCACGTTTGTCTCAGATGATTGTTTTTTTTACTGTTCAGCACCTTGGTGTGTAATCTGCTCTAGAAATAAAGAGGACTGGATTGTTTGGCAATTTCATTTTTAAATGATTGTGATTTGAAAGAGAACCAACACTGAATCAGCGCATTTTAAAGTTCTAAAACAGATGTTTGCGTTTCACTGCCAGTACTGAACCTATTCTCCATTAATGTGGACAAAACTTCACTTTGGACAAGCTTCACACACACCCATAATATTTAGAATAAAGATTTTAGTAAAAAGGGTGTACCAGTGTTTCACAACAATAGGAAAACTCATGTGTACGTCCTTATTGGTCTGAGTTACTCATCTTTAGTTCTTTCAGATCCAAAGGTCTTTGGAGTTTATTTTAAGTCTTCATTCTAACACCAAGAAAGTTCATTTGTCTTCAGACACCAATGCAACTCTAATGAGATAACAACGTTCATGTCCTGATGGCATTTTCTTCAGTGAGGTGCATTAACACGAGAACCTCATTATTGAGTCTATAAGTTCACCGAGCCGTATCCAAAAACCATTCTGGAGCTCACGTACCAAACTAATGGATCATTGGTTCAGTTGTTTGAATGTAGGAACGAAACATCAGAGGAAAGGAGAACAATTAGCTGATGATCGGCATGCAGCCATAAAAAGAATTGAACTTTTTTTAAGTAAAAGGCACAAAATAAATGCATCTAGTTACATTTTCAAAAAAATTAATGAAAAAGATGTTTTTCCTCCAGTATTTTTGCCAAATTCTCTATGAAAATTTTACATTTTTACAGTTATGGATGGATGGATGGATGGATGGATGGATGGATGGATGGATGGATGGATGGATGGATGGATGGATGGATGGATGGATGGATGGATGGATGGATGGATGGATGGATGATGGATGGATGGATGGATGGATGGATGGATGGATGGATGGATGGATGGATGGATGGATGGATGGATGGATGGATGGATGGATGGATGGATGGATGGATGGATGGATGGATGGATGGATGGATGGATGGATGGATGGATGGATGGATGGATGGATGGATGGATGATGGATGGATGATGGATGGATGGATGGATGGATGGATGGATGGATGGATGGATGGATGGATGGATGGATGGATGGATGGATGGATGGATGGATGGATGGATGTCCAGCCTTCACTCATTCACTGGCTACAACACAAACTAAGGATGCTGACTCCACCCTCAAATCTCAGGAATGGACAGATTTTTCTAAAGCAAACGTCTCTTTGTGTCTACAGGAAAATCTTTCCTGTAGACACAAAGTGTCCTTAACTAGAACAGAACACAGGGCTGCTTTTATAAACACTGTCAGGTTGTTTAGACGCTCATGTGTGAACTTCTAAAGGCAGATAGAAGAGATGATAAATCATCCTGAAGTTCTCTTTGCTGTTAAGCAACGGTTTGGATTTGTAGTTCAACCATCAGCCTTATTCCTTCAGACCTGCAGATGTTCCAGACTCTTCACTTCAATACAAAACTTTAAAGCTGTGGAGAATCTTAACCCCTTACATTTTCTCACTTTACTGTTTTCAGTTATTCTGTCTGAAGATTTTGTTGTTTTTTTCTGGTTTTCCCACATCTTTATTTTTTGCTTGGAACTGCTGAAGGAAACTGATGCTGTCAGATGGAAAGTGTGAGTGAAGGACGACAGATCACATATTAGAGATACTAAATGAAATGCTAATTCAACTTAGAGAGGAATAAAGAGCTGAAACTCGTGCTGGTTTTAGATAACTATTAAACTAATTCATTCTGTTTCTGATTCTCTCTGTTTTGTTGGGGGTTCTGAGCTTTATTATGAACATGCAGTTTAGATGTTCCAGATGTGCAACACTGGAGATTCAGCTGCTGCAACATGCAAGGGAACTCTGCTGAGTTAGGTAGCAATAAACTTTAAAGTAATACCACACCCAGAAACACTCTAATATTAAACTCTTGTTTACCCACAGGCCTGAAATGGGTGTGCAAATGATCGTCTATGATCCAGATCCAGTCTCTGGTCCAACAGTCCTCGCTGCTGCTGCTGCTGCTGTTGGAGGTGCAGATGTTTAGCTAGCTCAGAGGAGCCAGAGAACTTTTCCAAACTTTTCTGACTATGAAAGACAGCTGACAAGTAAAATGCAAGTCTTTCAAAGGCTGAAGAACACTAAAATGCTTTATTACCACAAAGACGAGTAGATTATCTCTGACAATACCAATAATAGTTGAATCAATTATGACGAAGGTCCTAACGCCTCATTTGTTTAACTTTGCGTGGAATCTTTACTAAAACACCACTAAGGCTGAGCAAAAAATTTTACTTACGCAAAATAACGTTCTGACCTATAAAACACTGTTTATGCACACCTGCATGCGATTCACACCTCAGCAATCAAACTTTCCCTAGAAATGCACTCAGCTGATGTTGAGCCCACCTCCTACACACCCACTTTCTGCCGTAAATAGTCAGTTCAAAGCACCTCATGAATATTCTGCATATAAATAAGACAGCTGACTGGTAGCATTTCATGGGTTACCATGGCAACCAGGCACTTGTGCATGACGTATGCACGGAAAACGTTTAATTGCCTTCCAGCAGCGCTGCGTTGTTGCAGTGGTGGGCTGTAGAGCCGTGGAGCGATCGTATATATACGATATATATGCCAGACCGGGCAGAGGCCGCAAAGACTTCTGGGAGTGGGTTCGGGGTTGTTTTATTCATGTTTTCTTGTGTTCCGTGTGGTTTCTGTTAGTTTAGCTCATGTTAGTGTGTTTTACTTTTAGTTAGCGTTCCTTTTGTGTTGTTTTTATCCGGTGCCTGTTGGCACCGTGAGTCCTTTTTGCATGTCGGGGGGTGAAGAAGGGAGCCGTTCGGCTATTAAAGTGTTCTGTGTTTGCTACTTGGTGACTCGTTCTTGCCGCTGCACGCACACCCGCTAGATGGCGTCTAAAACCGCCACAATATGAAAAAAAGTGGTCAGATGGAGGCAAAGAGGAAAATTACAATAATGACTAATGCCATCCAAAAAGGCTGCAGTATGGGGCTTAGGAATCGCTGAAATGTTCCTGATCTAAGCTAAAAATGAAATGAAAACATTTCATTTAACCCAAAATGCCTTTAGGCAGGAAATAACATATTTTTTATTGTATCGAACACATTTCATCCCGCCTGTCAGCAAACTCCCGCGGAATGATCCGGTTTAAGGAAACCCAGCAGGTGTGCCGGTGCCCGGTTCACTGTGGTGTCAAGTTTGAGTTTATAGTTTGATTAGCAATGGATGCATGGTCAGTTAATGCAGGTAATAACTCAGCAACTGGATAGATGAGCTGGATGGAGGAGGAGGACCTACAGGTACAGATGGGTCTGTTAATGTAAATGAGCTTTAACAGGTTGAACAGGTAGAAGTAAAATGGTATAGATGATGGGATACTGGATAGGGAGCCAGTGGAGCTGCTGCAGGACTGAAGCAAATAACTGAAGAATGGGGATTTAAGTTTCCGTTTAGGTCCAGACTCATCAGGTAAACCAAAAAGAAGAGCGTTACAAATATCAAAATTAGACCAGAGTGAGGCCCGTGCAGTGCTATTGGGTGTGAGTGATGGGTGGAGACATGAGATGTTACATAAAAGGAATTAAGTTGATCAAATGGCATCATTTAGATGTGCTACTGCTGTGGGAAGGAAGGGGAACTTGGGTTCTACTAGGATGCAATGTCACACAATAATTGGAGAGAGAGAGAGCTAGGTGGGAGGGAGGACGTGTGTTTGGTGGACAGGTAGAGCTGAATGTTATATTTATGTAAAGCATTGCCAAAAGGGTGAAGGGAAGTTATGAACAAAGGTGGTCCAAGCACAGGGCCCTGGGGAATGCCAGAGGAGGGATGTTTGAGATGTGAATGGCATCTGAATAAAGCCAGGGGGGAATCAAATGTAATTAAACATTTAACAGTTCTTGAGGGAATACAAGCAAGATCCGAGTTTTAAACTAACATCTGAGTAATTCTGGAGTTTTAGCCATTTTGGTCCAATCAGAAATGAGTCACGCACCATCACAAGATCTCAGGTTATCTAGAGAACGTGTTGAGAATGGCTCCCTTTACCGCAACATGAATCTGTGTCGCCCTCTCTGTGAGGTTAGCTGTGGCAGCCATCTTTAAATGGTATATTCATTCAGTCATTCATTATCTGTAGCACTTATTCCCCAGTTCTACATGTTTTAAACGTCTTGGTGTACATTAATGTTAACAGCATTAATGATTGCTGGCAAAAGCATATCAGCATTGAATAAAGCACTACCTGACTACCTCGTTATGCTTCAGTTGGGACCACAAGAGTGGAATACACTCCTCCACCTGTGATTCGCTCAGACCCTGAATGTGTTGAATGTATTTGAGCTAAAAAAGCAAACAGCATGATGCTACTCTCCATGGTTATTGAATATCGATAAAAACAAGAAACACGTTAATTGTGAAACACAAGTTGATTCAATATTTTAAGGGGTATTGTGTAGACCCTACAGCACACACACACACACACACACACGCACAGTAACAAAACATAAGTCCTTTCTCTGCTTTTCCAAAGTGAGCGTTAAAAAAGAGACGTGACTCACATCACTGCTGACAGCATTGCTCATTATATTTATAGAACTTAGTTTTATGTAATATGGAAACTGTGGGAGGGAGATCGATTCCAGCAGCTAGCTGAGAGTAAAAAGGCAGGAAAGTTACTAAAATTAGGAAAATGACCTGCAATCCTCACTGTGACCAAAACGTGGGAGGTCTTCAGTTCATAGTGATGCTAAAAGTATTTCTGTTTTTCACCCAAACGTTAAACACAGAATATATTCATGAGTCAACATGCAGGCTGTAGCTGCAAAGAGGTTAACGCAGAGATTTTAAGATTCAACCCACAGCACCGACTTGCTGTGTTTAACTCTCCATCTGGCACACACATGCCAGCTTCTGTTGAGGCTCAGCTTTTGTTAGAAAGCCACACTCAGCTGAATCCTAAACCGGTGTGCTGCAGAGGAAACAACTTGGCATGCAGAAGAAAGCATGCAAACAGAAAACAAGGACTTCTCACCTGCAGAAGGTCAGAGCATCACACAGGAAGGATGAAGGGCAGCAAGAGAAAGAGGAGAGGAGCACATGTTAGGGACTGTGGGTTAGAAAGCAGACATGCATCAATATCGATCATTCCTTGTTAAAAATGACCAACATGCATTTTCTTGACCGTCGTTCTCATTGTTTTATTCAACATCTCAGTTGAAAAGTCAGTCCTAAAACAACTCAAACACATAAAAGGAGCTGCAGAACACTTTTGGGAACGTGCTGGTGTTTCACAACAACACACTCACAAGTCCTAAAGCATCATTTGAAATCAAGGAGGCAAGCGTGAGAAACTGTATTAGTAAATAAGTTGTCCTTTGGCCTGCGATCTGGGGAAATCTTTAGGGGAACCACCCATCATGTTTATGGTCCACGCTGCCTGCGGGGAGCCAGAGCTGAGATATCCTGCCAAGCGCTGCCCGCCCAGCTCAGGCCCTCTTACTCACAGCTTCCATTCAATCAGGACGGTTGTTCGCACGGCGATGTAAAGCCAGTAAAACCTGTTTTACGACAAGCAAATTCAAACCCCAAGTGAAAAAGTCAGACACCTATTTAAACACGGAAATATACGATCCATTCACGCTGAGCTGTGCCGGCGGGAGTGACAAACAAGTTGTGGGATGGCAGCAATTTTCCAATACGGATCGTCAAAGGCAAACAGGAAATTAACGTCACCACTAACAGCAAGTAACAGCCCCGGTTTGAGGATCTTGGTTAAAGAAAAAGGAAATCAAGCCTCGGGCCTCGTTTCCTGCTTCGAGGCTTTGATGGAATCTAAAGGGTTAATAAGGGAATTGTATAAAATCTTGTAAAATCCTTGGAAATTTCAAAGCCAAACAGCTTGAGCAGAGGAAACACACCAAGCCCAACCACAATGGAAGTTGGCAGCAGTGTTTGTAATAGATGAGCTGCAGCTTTGGAGCAGCAGCTGATACGTGCGTACGGCTAAAAACAACCTGTTGGTCTAAAAGGACACAGTCAGGCATTAAGCTCCACGCTGACATTGACCCGTTTGCCCATGCGCTTTTCTTAGCGCCACATTTTACTTTAACGCTCAAAACACACTGAAGCATTTATGCACTAAGATCACCATTTGAAGACCTTTTCCTTCTTAACTGTCCCGTGTGAGTGATGATTTATTTATTTTTCTTTCAAAATCACTCATTTATTGATCTTGTGTAACAGCGTCTTCCTGTACAGGCTCATGGAAAGCTGCTGCCTGCAGCCTAACCCTAACCCGGTTCACCACAGGGCCATGACGACAAACTATTATGATGTACTAGCTTTAAGACTCAAGGCTATGATATCATCTCTTCTAATACTGAGATATGTTGAGCAACAGTGATCCATATCTCAATGCACTGCAGAAAAAGACACATGCAAAGTAGGTAACACAAATGTGTACAATCCAAACAACTAGAGATCAAACACTTGCAAGCCTTCCATGATCTTGATTCAAAAAAAGAAAAAACATTTTCCAACTTAGAGATTTATTCTGTTTTTGCTTTTGTTTGTGTCTAAAACCAGAGCTGCTGCGTTAGGAATCAGGTCCAATAGAACAACATATATCATAACATATGTTATAAAGAAAGCTCCAAGGTCAAACACATTGCTGACTTTAAAAAAAGGAAGGAAAAAATGATATATATAATTTTTTTTCTTAGGTTTGTGTCTCGTTCCATGTGGAGTAACACTACTCATCTCTGCATCTGACCCATCCCCATGGTGGGGAGCGGTGAGCTGCAGCTGTGGCCGCGCTCGGGAACTATTTGGTGGTTTAACCCCCCAATCCAACCCCTTAGTGCTGAGTGTCAAGCGAGGAGGCATTGGGTCCCATTTTTTCAAAGTCTTTGGTACGACCCGACCGGGAATCGAACCCTGATCTCCCAGTCCCGGGGTGGACACTCTACCACTAGGCCACCGGAGCTGGGTACATCAGTTATGTAGATTTAGGCGTTAATGTTTCTGAGATGAATTATTAAACAGAAGCTAATCTTCTCAGGAAGCTCATAACCAGAGGATTCAGACTTAGAAATATAAGTGTTTTCATGTTTTTAAAGCATCCTGCCACATTTCCTCCTCCCTTGCTTTACCAGATAATTTGTCATTAGTGACCGTTGTTTGCTTCCTGCTGTTTGGTCTGATAAAAGATGAAATGTGGCATAAAAGAGTAAAGATTCTGTTAGTACATTTGCAAATCCCTAAAACAAGATTATAAATGATCTAAACTCATAAACAGCACAATTGCATCTAAAATTCAAACATTGCATCATTCACATCCAAATCTTAATAACATTGTCCTTGACAACTCGTTCCTCCTGAAGTCGCAGCGGCTGCTGAGCTAACCAGTGGTGCTTGAGTTGCAACAGATGCCACTTTCAGTTCGCTCTATTGTTTCTGACAGTGGCAATCTGGAGATCAGATTAGAAGATGTGCTCTTTATCAGTAAGCAATCCTTTAAAGAGCTTAGCGAGGGGTCCGGCCTGTCTCTACCAGAGCGCCGGGTCAGAAAAGCACCCGCTTCATGTCTCCCACCATCAGCTCTGCTGTAATCCTGTTGTCTGCAGAGCCACACATGCAGCAGCAGACGGCACAGAGAGGGATGAGCAGACACAAAGGATGAAAGTGTTTATCCTTGTGATGACAAACGGGGCAGAGGACTGTGCAAGACTGATTTGAAGTGACACGCTGAAGGCCGTGGACTGCTGGGGTTGGGTTTTTGGGTCTTTACAGGATATGGTGACAGCTTGAAACCTGCAAGTCAAGCTATTTTACTGAATGTGTTTAAGGTTTGCAGCGTGTACTTCTTACTGCTTTCATTTAACCAACAGCAACGTCAAAGGTACTAAAATGTGACCCCTGCTCAGACAAACCATGGAAAATGAGGCTAGCGTGCACTCGTTTTCCAGCACTTGCTGCGTAGTTTAGTCAAGTTTCATTAGGAATGTTGTTTAAAACATGTGAGGAGTTAGAAAGGGCAAAAATGACCAATTATCAACCATCATAGTGCTTTTATATCATAGGTACTTTATACATGGAATTAATTGCCTCAAATCTTCTGTTTTTGTTAAAATGTCATGAATTTAAAATCTTTTTTTTCCTTTTTATTTCAAGCAACAATTATCAAACAATTTCTTCCAGTCATTCATTCCTCACATCGTTCTCTGCTTGAAAAGGAGTAGGTTGAAGTTAAAGCTTATATTTTCCTACCCCTTACCTACATGTTAACTACACACACACACACACACACATATATATGTATATATTCACATATATATTCTAAACCAAATATGGAAATAAAATATAGTCACCATTACCCTCACAGGGTGAGACAACATGGTTTCATCAATGAGGAGGAAGAATCAAACATAAAAAAAGACAATAATAGTGATGATCACAGATAATAATAAATGATCTAAACGTCTTCAGAGTCAAACACTAAGCTACATTTACAGTTAATGCTTGTTGCAAGCACTCATCCTGCTGGTTTAGGTTTCTGTTGCAGGGGATCCTTGGACTGCCTTTCCCCTCAGCAGAATTACTCATCAGTGAAGTGACTGTGACAACTAAAGGGCCTGGGATGCTCCTCCTCCTCCCTGCACACCAGCTGATAACAGATGACCAGTGAGACCCAGATGTCTGAAGGAGTAGAGAAATACTCCTGGAAGAGGACAAAACAGAACACGCCTGGTTAGAGTTGAACGGAGGGATGCTCTGAGGAAAGACCGTGAGGATGGAAAGGATGAGGGAAACGGGCGGGTTGGACCCTGCTGGTCGGTCCTCCGAGTCACGGAGGCCCAGAGCATCTTCTACAAGCCTCAACCATGTCACATCACATCAGAGCTGCTGCCGGCTCCTTCTCCTCCCTGCTAACTTTTGGACCAGCACACAGCTGTGGGCAACATGAGCTTGTACACAAATGCACACCAACCTTGAAATATTTCTTCATGGGATGATTTCCTTAAACCTCCTGCACTCCCCGTGGCTCCAATTTCACAGCAACAGCTTAGAGAGGCCACACAGAGGCAAGCGTAACGCGCTCTCTGGTAACCATGCTCAGATAGAAGTACATAAGAGGCTGATGGAATCATCTGCGTGATGTTGACAGTGAAGGACAGCTCGCTCTCTGAACCCCCCCCCCACCGCCGGAGGAGGTTTTTTTCCAGAAATCCCGTATTTCTTTCCTTCCATTGGTGCTCCTCTTTTATCTGCTCTCCCCATCAGGACGTCTGACCCATTTCAGATCAAGCGGATCAGCACTTTTGCTCCAATAACAAGCAGAAAACGTTCCTGAGGAAGAGCGCATTAGCCTCCACTGGCTGTAGGGACGGCTTCAGCTGAATGCTGCCGTTGTCCGTCTCTCTTGTCCAAAGACACAAAGTTGGAAATAGTGGAGTCAAAGCAGAAAATGCGATGATTTCACATCTATGATTTTACATAAAGTTGCTCCTCAGAGCTGGAGCTGATTCAAGCTGTTATGGTGAGAAGCAGGAAAGCCAGCAGCAGCTGACCAAGAGATCACCTTTTAGGGAGGAGCTTAGAGCACCTGGAGAAGACCTGCACAAGCCAAAAAAAGGGTTTGACCTTCATGACCTTTTTCTGTCAATCACAGGTGAAATACAAGCTCAGTCCTGCGGGAATGAATCAAGATAAACTATTTTATTTGTTGGCTTACACCTCATGTTGACTTATTTTAAAATTTGGAGCAAAACGTTTGATAAATAATTCATAGAGAGGTATTTAAAAGAGATGGGAGACAATTCGGACAAGTCCCATAAAACCTCAGGTTATGGGCATCAATATGCATCAAAAGTTAGAAAGAGTCTGTTTTAATAAAAGTACATTTTCTGATCAATTTAAGACTTTAACCCTAGAATAGCTATTACTTCATACAAACCTATGAATTCACTTAATCAGGAAATATCAGGTTTTTGTTTTAAATTTATGCTTTTAAGTTTCGACATTTATTCTTAAAATTTAACAATACCATTTTTTCAGGTAAATAAGTGAGCTTTTTTTATTTATTGTGATATTTGAACTTCTCCAACCCCCTTACAGCAGATGAGTTTTTTATTAAAGCTTTATTATACCATACGGCTCCACACAGTTTAAAACCTCCTGTTTCAATAAACCCACTCTACGTTAACGCTACACAGACTAAGTGGATGCTTTGCTTAGCATTCAGAGCATAAAACAAATGAAATGATCTCCAACCAGCCGCAGGGATGCAACACTTCTGATGAGCAGTGCTCTCAGTGAAATGCCTCTGCAGTCTGGGCCCATCAACCATCAGATATAGTCACCCTAAGGCGGCTCTTCAGAAACCATTCAGCTAGCATCCGCCGTCAGCAGCGTGCACGGATTTTAAATGAGAAGAGCTCCTGACTTCTTTGCTGCCTGCATGAATTTATTTGGACAAAAATAATAGAATGATAAATTGCCTCAAACACTGAGAGGGTTAGCTGAGGATGCACCTTCTCCCTCCCTCCTTCATGCACTCATTTTCCTTCTTGAGCTGCGCTGTCTGGGATAATTGGCTTTACTGGAGAGGAGAAAAACGTCCTAAAGGGTTTGATGGTGGAGGAGAGTCCAACTTCTCAGGATAAATGATTCACCATCTTTACCGGGCAACTTGTCATGGTTTAAAAATGACTAGATGATAAACAAAAGGGTGGATTATTTAATAGCTGCTCTCTCAGGAATCATCTTGTAAATAGTTCCTTTGTGGAATTTTCTCCATGAAAAAGTGGGTTTGGAAAAGTCACTTATTGACCCCACAGTGAATGGAAACCCGTCCAGTGCATGCTGGGAAATGACTCCAAGGCCCCTTCCCTTTTCTAAGACCCTGAATGGGATTAAGCTTGTGTAGAAGACAGCAGAACAGCTGTTAGTTTCAACGCGTTAAACCTGAGCTAAACAGACGGCTGACCAACTGGGCCAGCTAGAGTGGACCAGTCACTGATGTAGTTTGTGTCCAGCTCCGCTGATGTGAGAGTCAGTATTTACTCCAGCCCTGGGGCAGCACTGATGCAATAAGAGGAAATAAAAATTGACAGGAGGTAATCTCTGTTTGTCCTGCATCTACGGCAAAACTAATACCAGGTGTATATTAGCTCATGAAGTATGGATGATGTCACTGACATCCTGCATTCTCATTGGCCCATGGTGACCTCAGGATATTAATCCCATCCTGGAGAAGAGTCAGCTTCCTGCTTTGGCCCTGCAGCAGGAGAGGCTGACCTCACCGTGGCCTCTGCTCCTGCTGAACTCTAAGCTTTGCATTTCTCAGAGAGGAGGAAGTAAAGGAGACCGACCTCAACACGAACAGGAGGGTTCGATTATAGGCTTCAGTCCGAGCCTCCCTCTGTCACAGTCATCAGCTCTTTATCTGAACTTTTATGAGAGAAAAATGTTAGTCTGGACAAATTTCTCAAGGATTTACTGACTGTTACTTCCCTCTGCATCCTCACTGGCCAGGCTGTTGTGCAGCCATGCTTTCTGTCTGCAGCCACACTACATTTTATGTAATTTAGATCAAAAACGTGTGAGTTTGAATTGAAATGCTTTTATTTCACAAAATCAAATGTTATCCTTTAAAAAGGTTTAAATCCATTTTATGAACCCGCTACATTAGAGAGCATGTTTAAAGTCACGCCGCTATGTTGAATGAAATAAGACAGAATTCAGAAAAATAGAAAAGATGAAACTGGAACTTAGACAAATACTTAATAAACCTATATTACGTAACCATAATTTAAAAAACACCAGACTCAAAAAAGAAACCAACACAGACTAAAGTTTAACGTAACAAACAAAAGGTTTAAACTCACTTCTGAATAAAACGTTCGTAGTAAAACGTTGGTTCAGTGCTTTAGTTTTCCTTTGACAAGGCGTGAAAAAATGCCAGAATTTCTTTAGACTATTGAGAAGCTTTTAAGAGACGACAGATTACTTTACAAAACAGTGTTGATCCCTAAATTGTGAGCTGGATCAGTGTGTTTTTACTGCCACGCAGGTCAGCTGTTCTCTAAGGCCATAATGAGTTAGAGCAAGAAGCAAAAAGATGCAACTTTCTAAAGATTTACCTGCAAAAACACCATTAAATTCTCCAGATAGGAACGATTTTTAAAAGTAAGCCATCGTGGCACCGTCTGCATAAATGTTCTGCAGCTTTATATGAGACAGAGGTCAGAGTTCACGTCTGTGACTAGTAGCAACCGTCGTATTTTGGTATAAAAGCTCATTTTTCTATTTACCCCGTTAATAACTACCATGGCAGCTTCAAAGATACTGACAAGTTCATGCTGAAGACACCTTTTTTCTTTTTGAATAAGCTCTCATTTATCTCTCATTACCATCCGTGTACTAGCACGACTCCAAACCTGATCAATTTAACAGGCATTCCTAATTTAAAAGTTTCAGGAAAATTAGATCAGAGTGGCCGTGTTTGGAAGGAGCTGCTTGATAAAGAAGTCACGTAACATGCTGAGGAGAGCTGTGGAGGGGGTGGAGCTCTAATCAAATCTAATCAGCATAGTTTTGACTCCTCCTGAGACCAACGGGCTGAAAAGTGATTATGGAGATCAACAGGGAGACGTTCTGTCACTCAGGAACTCTAAAGGAACTTAGAGATACCTCTGAGTCCTCCATGAGAAAAGATGAATGTATGATTCATAATCAGAGCGTTAAACCTGGACGTTCAGCTCTGTATGGGTTCCTCCTTGCTGCTCAACCTGTGGATATTTTAGAATTTTGCACATGGAGCCCGACTGGCTTCACAAACAACGAGTAAATTAGCTTCAACACATCAAAGCAGAGTGACAACCCTCTAGGTCACCTTTATGCTGACAGATTTTAACAGATGGCTGCAGCTGGAGGTTTGACCTTTTATTACATCCATGTCCAACTTGTGCAATTCCAAACTATGTTGACAGCAATTAAAGAACAAATTTAAACCAGTGAACCTGGCTTTGCGTGTTTAGATTGAATTTTAGTTATCGACTATTAGATTTAACCAAATGACACAATTTGTGCTCAACTCCAGCAAAAATTCCACCACCGCAACTTTTTCACGTGGGACCAGATTTGTTTAGATGACGTTTTTTCTGTAGATCAGTGAAATTATAATCTGTATTTTATTTTTACTCATGTTATCTTTGAGACTGAAATCTGCTCGCTAATCCAAGAATCAAACACTGAAAGAAAAAAATCTGTAAGGGGTGAATACCGTTTCACAGCACTGTGTGCTGTTTACATGGATGGGAGGTGGACAATGATATGTAATAAACAATTATCTATTGTTTGATGAGTAAAACAAAAAGATGCTAAAATCTTCCTGACTGGCCAAAAGCATCTGGGAGAGAAAAATACAGAAGCAACAAAACTGCTTAATAAACTAGTGGTGGAGACATAAACGCAGCGGTTCAACACACATCAATGTTTGCTGCCAGCTGGAGTAAAAGGTGCTGCTTATTTTGATTTTTCTCTATTTATTGTTCTTGTCTATTTCTGTGTTTAGTAAAAAAAAAAGGGAAGGAATTTGATGCATCAAATGTTAATGTTCTTTTGTTTTTTGTGCAGAGTAGTGTGGAAGTATCACACCTGGACACGGAAGCTTTCAGATATGGATCAACGCTCTATTTTACCGCTAAACTGCAGGAAGACGTTTTCAGATCAAGTGTTGCAGATGAGGAAAGCTGTTTCAGATGTGTTGATGGAGCTCAAGATTCATAATGCAAACACACACACACACCACAGCTCGAGTCTAACCTCTCCACTGCTCACATACATCCACGGTCATGGTCTTTGTCTGCTGTTTCCATGGTAACATCCCACCTCGCTCCACAGTATATCGATGAAACGGGCGGAAAAGCATAGAAAATAGCAGGGAGAGCTATTTCTGCTCATTAGGCACTCAGCGTGCAGGGCAGCAGCAGCAGTCAGAGGCCTTTCGGAGGCTTAATATAGTTTCATGCATGGATTGTTTTAAAGACTAAACTGGATCTGAAACTGGTCTCAGTGGTGAGAGGAGAACCTGCACCAGTGAGGAGATTAGAGGGGATTAAACCAGAATCTTTGACTGCTATCACACTGTAATCCTAAGACTGATCATATAGTTAAATACATGAAAAATAAAGGTGTAAAGGCACTGTTATTACAGCTGAAATAGTACTTATGCGTGTGTTTTACCACTATGACCCACAGGAAAACACACTTATGGGATAAAACTGATCAGTTCCTTTTTGCTAAATAAAGGACTCAACTGAATCCTTCTAAGTTAATATTCATGAGTCTGATCATAACTGAACTTGCAGTAAAATTATATGTAAAGAAAACTTGATGCTGATGGATGAAAATGAAGAAGAGGATAAAAATCTTAACATCAAACACCAAAAAGCAAACAGACAGCATACGGCCTCGTTCAATTCTTTAAAAGCTAACTGAGACAGAAACTGTGCAAGCTAGACAGAAAGGAGTGTCTGTCATGTTTTTATTGGTCACTGAGTGACGCACATGCTGGTTATGTTGTGGTTGGAGGTGCTGCTGCTGCTGCTGCTGGTGGCAAACTGGCTTCAGAGACCACCACGAGTCCCACAGCATGGCTAAGCAAACATGAATCAGAATATTACTCCACTATTAAATCACCTGAATACATATTCCCAGAAAGAAAATGGCAAAAAAGTGACTTTTCCTTTGACTGTCTGGCAGATTTAAAAACTATTCAAGTTAAGCTACAGCCCAACTTCCTGGTAGCATTTACAGAAGATATTAAATTTATAAACTCAAAGCAACAAGATAATCATTTCAACTTTCATTAATACTTGAAATTCCCACATTCTCAGGGTTTTTCCCACATATCTGTCTTTCAACAACTTTCCCTCCTCTACTGATTGTTAGTTATTTAGTTTTGCAACTATATCATGTGAAATAATAAAAACGTCACCTGTGAAGCTGATCCAAAACAAACGAAGAAGACTTTAAAAGCCAGAAAATATATTATATGCACAGATTTCTTTATATTTATTTTGTTTAAATTAATAAATGTAAAGGTTTAACAAAGTAAACCAAAAAATATTCTGAAAATTTAGATTTTTAGATCACAGAATGTTGCTTTGGCTAATGTTTAGTTTTACTTGCCTAATTTTTAATATTATTAGATAAAAAGGTTCCTCTATAATTTCATTCTTGCAAAAATGAGTGGAAATCCACAAAATACATTTTTGAGAAAAACTTTACAAAATCAGGCCCATGTAGCCGAAGACATGCTTTAGTGTGAAAATGATCATTTCTTCTGCACTTTGTAACTTTGAGCACGACAACCAAGATGTTGGTTTGTAAACCAGTTTTTCCATGTCGTTATTTATGTTACAAACACTAAAACTATTGAATAGAAATAAAATCCAATCACTCATATGTCTGTGTTGACCTTTTTAATAACGCTTTTTAGAAGTTTAAATTTCAGCCTCATTCTGGCTGAGCTCTCCTCTGACGGTTATCGTTCCCAGCAGTTAGCCGTACTCCGTTTCACTTTATGGAGGAGGAATTACTGTTTTATTTCGGTTTTCTTTTATCCCTCACTCACCAGGGAGCCGTTTCCTTCCAACAGCTGGTGCTGCACATGTGACACCATGACTGGTGGAGCAGCAGCTCCAAAGCAAAGTCCTGGCAACGCGCCACAGAATAAAACAGGTATAAATACTAACATTGACACACATGAATGAATTCCAAATAAAACCCAACACATGCTGAGGGATCAGACGCAGTGATGTGTTTATATTAGACCCGTGACGTAAAATCCTAATTTCCATGAAAAACGTCCCCAAAACCTCTAATGGAAGGCTGCAGGGTGGCGGGGAGGGAGCGAGGCCACATAAAGGGAGTCAACCAGCATCACGACTTCGGTTCCACATGGGCTCTTTTTCCATTTCTGCCATGTAGCTGAACATCTGGCATCCAACACCCTCGTCTTGTGCCACCTCTTACTCCTCCAATTAGTGAAACCACCCCCTGCCTTCCCTTCACTATGTCAGCGTGTGAATGGATGCTACGCTGTAGTGTAAAGCACTTTGGAGTCCTCTGACTCTGAAAGGCGCTATACCAATGCAGGTCATTTATCATTTATCACCAACAGCATCACTTCCAGATCTGTGAGTGATGATCATCATCACTTTGTGTCAAATGTTAGGGCAGAACCCAGCTCTCAGCTCACAGACGGGTGAGTTATTGTTGAAGGGGTGAATAAAGGGCTGCTGCTGCTGCAAACGTCTTACATCTTTTAATAAACACATTTAAACAGGAATGAATTAACTAGCTGAGATCTTTAGTAGGGGTTTCATATAACAATAATAATTTTAGATGAATTCAGTTTGGATAAATAGCCAATAAATCATGCTTTTATCTTATTCTGCTTGTAGATTTCAGAATTATTTTTACTTGTTTTAATTGTTTTTTCTTTATGTTAAGCACTTTGGCTACAGCTGTAAATGTGCTATATAAATAAAACCCTTGAGGTCATGAAATGACCAGAGAATCTTGTGATAACAAGCAAGGAGAAAGATGGCAGCATGCACCCAAACAGGTCTGTAGTTTATTTTCTGTTCTGTTTACTTCGGCTACGGAGGTTTCACAGGAAATGACGTACTTATTTTTACTAGTTTAGCAACTGGAAAGCTGCATGTGACCAACACGTTGAGCCCTGGAGCAGGAGGACTCCAGCAGCAGAAGACCACTCCAGGTGTCTCTGCTGTCAGCTACGAACAGAGAACTGAGGCTACAATTCACACAGCAGCAGCAGAGCTGGAGAACCTTTCCTGGTCTGATGAGTCTGGAGTTCAGCTGCCTTGTACCGATGCTCCAGGCTGCTGCTGCTGGTGTGATGGTGGTGGTGGAGGTGTTTTTGTCCCTCTTTGGACCCCTTAGTCCCACCTGAGCCTGGATTAAACCCCACAGCCTACCTGAGTGTTGTTGCTGACCATGTCCATCCCTTTATGACCACATGGACCCATCTTCTGATGCTACTTCCAGCAGGATGATGAAGCTCAGATCATCTCTAACTGGTTTCTAGAACATGACCATGAGTTCACTGGACTCCAACGGTTAGTTTATTGGTGTCAGCTAAATCAAAGATTAAGTGACACAGAATCCAACAAACAGACTGAACTTTGTCATGCAGCTCTACGAACTCGAGGACAAATCAAAGTCAAACCAAACTCATCTGGGACACTTTCTCATCTCACATCCAAGAAAAAACACTTTTATGTAGTTCTGTAAAGAGTTCTCAAGTGTGTCAGCTTGAGTAGGTCACCTTCTCACATAACTATCTACAGAACACACACAGGAAGTGGGCGACTCTTCCAGGACCCGGACCATGCCTTCTGTAGAGGAAAAGGACAGCATTCTTTCATGAGCTGGCACTGCCAGGAAAGCTCCACTCATGGATAACACGTTGTATAAATAGACGTGCTGTGTAGTGAGGTCTTGGTGGTAAGAGGCAGGAAAGAGACAAGACAGGCATAACAAGAAGGCGTCAGGTGTCAGGCCTATGGTGGAGTGGAATAAACAGAGCCACGCGTCACTCTCCGGAAGGAAAGAGCAAAATCCAAAAACAGAAGAGAAAGAAAGCTTTTTCCAAGAACAAGTCATAAACCCAAGAGCAGTGCTTTGCTTGGCTGCTGCAACAGTTTAAACAGCTCCAAGCTTATTCGGTTGTTCTGGTACCAACTTACCATCCAACCAAAGCAACAACATGAAGGTAACACACTGGAGATGCTGAGTGTGAATAAATCTCCTGTGGTGAGGAAAAGAAAGGAAGAGGGCAACCCTTCACTGAATCACCTGTTTAGTTTCAAATCAGAACAGCAGCAGCTGCTGGGTAAACATGTGGGTGGACCTCCTGTGTTTGAAGGACCACCAGCAAAGCACAGGAACAGAAACAGATGGAGGACCAGTTCTAAGGGAAGAGAGGCAGCTGACTGGATGAACACGTCAGTGACAAAATCAACATAAATGTGCAGTTTCAGTCAATCAAGGACACTTTTCATGAGAAAAATAGTCCCGACAACAACTGGAGCCAAAATAAAAAAGCTGTTTTATTTTATTACAGACTGCAGAAGTTACTTTCCTCACAGCCAATCAGCACTCAGCTGCAGCATTACCTTCATCATGAACTCAGAGAAGCTGAGCCTCCAGCCTCAACCTGGGTAAAACAAACAGATCAGAGCTGGACATGAAAGTCAACACCTGAGTCAAGCAGGTCACATGATACAAGCCTTTGTCTGAGTGGATCAGAGTTATCAACTCAACATGCTGAGTTCAAATTTTAAATCCAGGTCTGACTGATAGTTTGGTTCTAGGTAAGTTCTAGTTCACCCAGGGGAAATGTGTGTAATTATAGGAAGGTAACAAAAACAGGCAGCAATTTAATAGTATTTCTATCTTATTTTGTACTTTTTAAAAGGCACACAAACTGTTTAAAACTCAGCGTGTGGCACCTTTCCTGTCTACCGTGAAACCAAGTTTAAAGGTGCAACAAGTAAGAATTTTACAGGAAAATGATCACAAAACAGTCTGATGTCTCAATCGTGCTGGAGGGAAGGTTACACTGAAACAGACTTCCTTCTCAGTCGGCCGGGGCGGGGGGGTCATTGTTACTACCGGTCCTGCCTCCAGGCTTCCTGGTTCCAGAGCCCATGGGTGTTTCTCAATTTCAAGGAACCTGGCCCTGCCTTGCTGGTCACATCTGTTTGAAAATACCGCGCTGCATTCTGGGAACTTTTTGACCAAGAGAAGGCAACAAGGCACCTCGCATGTATCTTTGCTCAATTAGCTAACGGCTAACAAACAGAGGACAGATGCCTTGGAAGCACGTGAACACCGATTGGAACACACCTTGGCGGCTCCTGATGACGTATCTCCTAGGCAACCGGGGCAGGACCGAGGCATCAAGGTTCCTTGAGATTGAGAAACACCCAATGTGTGTCCACAAGGATGCCAAGTCTTGAACACAAGCATTGTGCTGGTATTTGTAATTGGACAACGGCCGGCAGAGAGCAGGAAAGAATGTTAGCCAGTAAAATGAGAAGCCCAGAATTTATTTCCTGTAAACCTGTAAGAAGCCACGGTATCTCTACCACGACCCTCATATCAGGTAAAGAAGGCTAGAGGCTAATGTTGAGAGTGGACTCGTTTGTTTTGTCAGCTGTGTTTGCAGAACCCAAATCTGACCACAGGATGTCATTCTTACTTCATGCATCTAGCAGAAAAATGTATAGATTGAACTGCATTTATTTTCACTGTGTAAGCAAATGCACAGCAACAGCTCTCTTAGCCAGATGGTAGCATGACGTTTCCCTTAAAGACAGCAACTGGCACTGCCCGACACATTTCCATTATGATCACACCCTCAGACTAAATATGAAAATATTCAGAGCAATACAAAATAAAAAAGGCAAACTGACTGTAAGCAGGGAGTCTTTATAACACCTTCACCTTTCCCTCTTAAAGCAGCATTCCGCAACTTTGCAGTTATATGGTCTCTGTCGCCCTCTAGAGGCTTGCTGCGTAACGTCACTGTCGTAACATTAAATCTCTCTCTGGGGCATAAGAGGCATGTTTACATTCCTAATGTCAGGCAAAACAACGAAAACAAACTTTTCCACCTCCACACATTGAATAAATAGTTTTATCAGGACTGCATAACAACTTTATGCCCGACCAAACACAATAACCCTGGTGAAATCATTTATTACTTACCTAGCCATTAGCAGCACGGCTAGGTCAGAGTCCGTAGTTCATGCTGTTCTTTCTAAAAGAGCTCTCCAGCGAGGAAAAGACGGCCCAATAATAACTCTGGTCTTTGCTCTTGCTCTATCACGTTCTCCTTTTCTTTTCCTAGATTCCTCTGATAAGGGATTTCTAGCTTTCTTTGGTGAATCTGCCGCTGCTACAGCGAGTCTACGTTATACAATTATGGCAAGCCAAAGGGATAAAAAAATGTGCGTTCTAAACCCGCATTATGTCCGCCAAAACGCTCGTTCAAGACGCGCGTTTTGGCGGACATAATGCTCGCTTTTAGAACACGTGAGTGTTTTCTCCCTTTGGCGTCAAAACGAACGTTCAGGACGCGCATTTTGGCGGACATAACGCACACTTTTTTTATCCCTTTGGCTTGCCATATTCTGCTGTAAAACGACACCCAGTCAGTACTTCCGTCGCTACCCGAAGCACAAAAACTGTGTAGTGCAGTAAACAGACGTGGGACCCCCCAACACTATCACAGGTATGAAAATGAACATAATAGATGATACTATGATGCAAAAACTTTACAAAAAAGCATAATTTTAAGGTGTAAAAGTTGCGGAATGCTGCTTTAAGGCCTAGAGTCAAACCTGGGCCAATTTATAGATAATGGGAAGAATAAACAATATCACAAGAAAGAAGTTAAATGTTGACATTAAATCACATGCCTCTCATTGGCTTACCGTCCATTTCAGAAAAACTACCTCACACATCATCATGCCTCATATGTACACCTGCGTAGGGAGGGGCTTCAGTTATAAACTTAGATGTACAAGCATTTGTAACAACTCAATAAACTTTACTTCTTTCCTGTTTTGAGCAGATTTTCTATACAAATGATTAGTTGGAGCAGTTTTTGTTTTCTTTAGCGTGGAACAGAACTAAAAAGTTCTTATCAGTTTTACAAGAAAAGCCAGAGAGCAGCTTTATACTTACTGGTAATTACAGGGCTGGTTAAACACACACACACACACAGAGAGAGAGCTGTGTTTTCAGTGGCCAAATTAAAAGCTGCGTTCACATTTAATTAGTTGAGACAGACGTCACGATATCTAAAACAAAAAGGGTTTAACCTCTATTAGTTCTGAAAATCACTAATGATTATAGATCTGCAGGTTGTGGATCCTAGACTGTGTGTGAAATACACGAGTGTGAGCAGCAAACACAAGCAAAAAAAGAGGAATCCACATTTGTTTTGTGATTTTAAAAACTACAATAACTGACAAAATTCCTGAAAAACAAAAACTTGCCAGCAGCTTAAAACTAAAGTTGATTTTGAAGAAAATTTGAAAATCAAAAAAGAATACAGCGACCTCCACTGGTCATCTTCAAAACTACATATTCCAGCATAAAGGTTGAAAAGGGTCCAGGTGCAGGATCATAATTAGGAAGCTGAATTACACAGTTGTACATTAACATGTGTGAATAACATCTAGAAATAATGCAGAAGCTCTGAAACATCTGTTTCATCCAGCGTGGGTTAAAAACGCTCGTGTAAACACAGATCCTGTCACGGAGGAAGAGCTTTCCAGGAAAATGACTCGAGCTCTTTTACTTTCTCACTTTTTGATGCTTTTGTTTTATTTTCTACGGGTCTGATCCCTCCGTGAGTCAGAGCCTGGTGTGATCCAAAACAAACCTCCCCCTGCAGACTCAGAGGTGGTGAAATATTAACCATGCAACTTTATTTTCTGACTCCAGTCCTTTAAATCAACCAGCAGCACCTAAAACAACACGCTGTGTGTGGAAAAAACGGCTCAGCCACCAGTTTAAAGTCAAACTAATAGTTATCAGTCTGCTAAAACAGACTTCAGTAAGAATAACTTTACTGTATAAAAGCTGAAACGTGGTTTATCTAATGGTCTAATAGTGAAATAACGACACAAGGATAAATGCATTCATACGTGATGAACGAAGGAGCAGTTCCAGCTATTCATTTCCTTAATGCAAGTCACATCATCACATTCCAGCAGCCCTGGGTGTCATTTTAATTCAATTAATCTCTCTGGAAGTCCTCAATAATTGAGTTTTTTTCTCCCACTGGGAAACGCCCTGAATTCTCTCTGCACTTCACTAGACTGGAGAGGAGAAACCTTTCAGGGAAATACAATATACTCATTAGCATAAACTCTCCTTAATTAAGACGTTAAATATGATCTTTGCCTGAATCCTCACAGAGTCGGCGTAGGGCTGAAACGTGATTAAAAGCTGCCTAAAGACACCCGTGCATGCTACGATTTCACACTCATTGTTTCTGCAGACAAACGGATTAAACGCCACCGAGTCGGGGTTTCGTATTAACGGCACACAAAAGGAAAATATGTCAGCTCAGAGCTCAGAAGAGAGTCCCTGTGTAAAGGGTAAGCCCACACAATAATAGGTCTGGCCACTGGAGACCTATTGAACCTGGTGTGTTTGTTCATATTTACGTCCCTCTCTCACCTGGTTTCAGGTTAGTGCTTTTTCTTTTCTCTGCTTTCAAAAAACAAATGTTTAATCGTTTATCTTATCTTAGTTTTGGGTTTGATGGACATAAAATAACATTCTGACAGATGTTAACAGTTTTTATGTTATAATAAGACAGAACTAGAGACTGACCCAAAAAATCTGATGGTAATCTGAACTGACCGTTATTTAATTGATCTAACATCTGAAACTAGGAAAAAGTTTTATTTTTTTAATGAATAAAATATCTCACTCATCACTAAGCCTAATTTGTGATACTAATACCAGATCTTCCATGGGACCTTTATATTTCCTGAATCAATTTTCTAGGACAATTGGATTTTATTTTTCTTGAAATAAATAAATAAATAAATAAATAAATAAATAAATAAATAAGAATATGACAAGCAGCAAGTCAGAGTTGTACAATATATATATATATATATATATATATATATATATATATATATATATATATATATATATAGTTGCAGTTTCTGTGATTTGAGATTATTTTTATTTGAAGTCTGTTTTGGTTTGGAAATGAAAAAATGAATAACAAGGTTGTAAATGTAATCACTACGGAAGAGGATGAGGGCCGCTGGAGAAAAAGAAAAACAAGAAGAGATCTGACTTTAATCTCAGATCTGAATAAAGTCTGAATTCTTGTTTTTTTCCAGCGGCCCTCATCCTCTTCTGTAAAACGACCTACTCATATTCTGGACTTCTCTGTCTCACTAGGGTCGTGGGAGCTGTTGTGTCTCTCAGATGAGAGGTGGAGGACACCTGGACAGGTTTCCAGTCCATCACAGGGACAACCAGTCACACCTATAGGACAATATAGCGTCTCCAATAAACCTGAAACACATGTTTTTATTCAGCCAGAAGAGAATGAGTGAGGGAAGAACATGCAGAAAGCTGCAGCTGGGATTTGAACCTCCAACCTTCTTGCTGAGGGGTAATAATGCTACCAACTGTGTCACCATGCAGCCCATGCTGAAGACACCATGTACATTCTTGTTAACGAGTGAAAATTACTTCTGAAATGTTATAAACAACATTATTAATACTAAAAACAATCATTTATGATGCAGACACACCAAGATCACTAAAAAGATCATGAAAGGAGCACCAGGCCCTCAGACCTTTTCACGGGTTAAGACTGTCACATAAACTATTTCTGAGTTTAGACGCAAACATCAGAATTATTCATTCATTTTTTTATTATTATCCTTGAAAATGAGAGATTTCCTCAGTAATGTGCAGGTGAATCATTCAATCCACAGAAGCAGCAAACTTTCCTCTGGAGGAAAGGCCTTCATTTGTGCTTAACAACCCCCACCACTAGGTGGCAGCAAACTGGAGCAAATCTAAGCCTTACTCATGACATCTAACAAATACCACATTTTACTATGAAAACTACCATACCAGTTAATGGATCAGACAAAAGTGATGTTTGCATCTGGACAGAAAAACAAGAATTCTCCTTGTTTTGGTTTCATCGTTTCTCTGCAGCGCCTCCGAAACGAAAGATGTCAGGTAGAGAGAGTTAGGAGTAAAAAGAGATCAATAATGTAGAAGAGGAGAGGATGGTCTCTAAACCCACACCTACTCCCAGGATATCTGTGCTTCTGCAGCAGAGGGGCACTCACACACACACACGCACACACACACACACACACGCACAGAGAGAGAGAGAGAGAGAGAGAGAGAGAGAGAGAGAGAGAGAGAGAGAGAGAGAGAGAGAGGGGATGGTGGCAAAGCAGGGAGGTCACTCAACAACAAAACAAGCCACCAGCCTGATCCATTAGAAGGTGTGTGTGTGTGTGTGTGTGTGTGTGTGTGTGTGTGTGTGTGTGTGTGTGTGTGTGTGTGTGTGTGTGTGTGTGTGTGTGTGTGTGTGTGACACAACAAATGACGAGAGCTTCCAGTGGAGAGTTGTTGAAGCACCTCATTACCTCCTCCAGCCCCACAAACACCCTCCCACCAAGCTGCCAACGCCCCCTCTGCCTCTCATGTCAGCGTTCACAGAGGCTGGGTCTCCTCTGCAGGACAGAACCAATTAAACAGCCCCGCTGATGTTTTAGTGCCGGGACGCTTGGATAAGCAAGACTGAGAAACACGGAGAGGGGGTGACGGAGCAGGGAGAGAGGCACGTAGGAGGAGGGAGTTGGAGGGGAAATGGAGGTAGTCGTGGAAACCAGAAAGCAGAGCAGAGGGGTGTGTGGAGCTCTAACCCTCAAGTGACTCCATGAAGCCTTGTTAGCTCCATTTAGAGCAGAGCTGGGATCGGATCAGCGCCGGGGCCGTACCAGATGTGATGTGCAGCTGCAGATATGTGAACAAAAGGCTGGGGAGTTGAAAATGTCACAATCACAGTGAAAAATGATTGTATTTTCCTGCATTTATCTCCAGGACAGTGGCAGCTTTGGCTTTCCTGTAAGTTGTTTTGATTGAATCTGAGTCTGTGTTGGATCTAACGGACGACTAGCTGTCAGCTAGACGGGTCAGCGGGAGGACCTGGCTGTTTACCTGACTGCTGCAGCTTTTACCTGTGAGACTGGAAGAGAAAAGACCAAGCAGAAATAATCAGGTTTTACACCATCGTAGCAATAATAAAGAGACAAAATGCTGAATAATTCAGGTTCAATTCCTTTTTCCTCCTCTCCCTGTTTCACCTTCTTCACTTGTTTTCTAATCTTTTGTGTTTTCTTTGCTTTCTCTAGATATTTGTCTTTTTGTCTGAACTTTATACAGTTTTATCCCTTTATTTCAGTTTGTTTTGCATCTTTTCATTATTTCTTTCAATTTTATTCTCTCAAAAATAATTCATCAGAAATGTTGAATACATTCATTGTCTTTGCATGTTTGTTATTTATATATTTATTCATTAGGCCTTTTACACCAGTGTGGTGTTACATCATTAATTCAATCTAATTATAATACATCAACATGCTACTTATAAATCATTAAGAGTCACGTACTGGCCAAACACAAGCTTCTGTGCACTTTGTGATTAATAAATATTGAGAAATCCATATCATTAAAGGATGTTTGATGCAACAAGGATCCTAAACTATCTTTTCATGGATAAAATGAAGCAGAAATGAGCTACTGCTCCTCATGAGTCAGCTGTATTTATCAGTCCTGAAGAAGATCTTCTGAGGTTTGACTGCAACCAGGTATTAACAGATTAAATACCACCGATGTATCTTAAACATGCCAGAAGTTTCATTCATCCATTTTGTGGAGCCCAGAAAAATGAACACTAAAGCAATGAATCCAAAAGCACCTGGAGCTCATTTCTGGGTGCATCTGACTCGTCTGTATCATGAACTGCATGTTCTGAACATTCAGAGCTGCAGACTGGTTGGGCTTTATTTCTGTGCTAGATTTTTGGGTTTTTTTCTGAACCCTACTTCCTGACATCACGGTCTGACTCCCATTGAAGCACCTGAGCATCTAATGGGATCTGCTGGCTGATGCTGACGTGCTCCCTCCCCTCCCATCTGTCTGCTGTCTCAGTCTGATCTGTGACAGCTCCATCCAGGGGTGGGCACACAGCTGGGGAACACACACACACACACACACACGAGTGGTACATGTACTCAAATCCACATGGAGGCAGGATGCCAGAACGACCCTCTCAGCTCCAGAGGAACACAAAAACATTACACACTCATTTTAAATACTTAAGAGGATTTACAGCTCATTTTCTTACATCAGCCAGAATCCTGTGTGGCGCACAATTACTGCACGCTGTACACAATTTAAATTAGCTGCATTTATAGAAGTCTGCACACCAAAAGTGACACACACACACACACACACACAGAGCTTGTGTTTAAATAGATTGCAGGAGAGTTCAGCACAAAACAGTTTCAAAAACCTCACATGAACATTATTTTATTATTTTTGGTGAGAAATGAAAACTCCTGGTGTGTGGACGGTGCTGCTGTCGGCTTTGATA
This sequence comes from Aphyosemion australe, assembly GCA_006937985.1. NCBI lineage: Eukaryota > Metazoa > Chordata > Actinopteri > Cyprinodontiformes > Nothobranchiidae > Aphyosemion > Aphyosemion australe. Next base: position 3,029,434 of record SSNS01000033.1, read on the forward strand.
TCGCAAATGTACGCTTGAAAAAGAAAACACACTGTCCCAGCTTGTGAGAAGAAAGAAAGAGATGCAGCCAAGTGTGTGTGTGTGTGTGTGTGTGTGTGTGTGTGTGTGCATTTATGGTTTGCGAGCCCAATTTGTCAGGTTACACACCCGCATTATGAGACCATTTGGTTTATGAGACCATTTTTGGTGGTCTCGTAATTCATGACTTTTAAAGTGCTGCAAATTTTTATAAAAGTAAAATCTAAATGTTGTTAGCTGATTAATACTGACTTTGTAACTGCTATTATCATTTTATTTAGTTATTTCAGCAACTTAAAATTTCTTTTGGTTTTCATGGCCAATTTAAAATTGGTTTCGTAAACCACGTCGCGTGTGTGGTATGCAGACCTCCAGGGTCTCATAACGCCCTTAGAATGTCACAGATGATTGTGTGTATTTTTTGATAGTTTTTATTTTATTTTTGAAGTGAGGCTTTTCTTCCATGGGTAAAATAGAACATGTTGACATACTTTTTGTGTTCACCAGATGCAAAGAATTCGTGTGTGTGGGATACAAACCACCATGTTGTCATGGTCTCATAAACCATTCAAAATGTCATAGTGGCATGTATGTATGTTCTGATAGGTTTTTCTTATTTTTTAAGTGAGCATTATCTTCCATGGGTAAAATAAAACATTTTGACATAGTTTTTGTGTTCAACAGATGACCTGTTTATGAGGAAATGTGTGTCCCCATAAACCACCACCAAGTCATAGTGGTTTCATAAACCATAAATGCACACATGTGTGTGTGTGTGTGTGTGTGTGTGTGTGTGTGTGTGTGTGTGTGTGTGTGTGTGTGTGTGTGTGTGTGCGTGTGTGTGTGTGTGTGTGTGTGTGTGTAAGTGTGTGTCTCAGCGTAACGCGGTCAAAGTTCCACCAAGGCCTCCTCCTCTCTTTCTCTCTCACTTGTTTTTAAATCATCACCCTCGTCTGTTGAGCTCATCCATCTTTCTCCCCGCTGCAGCGTTTACTATCTCCTCCTGCCGTTGTAGCCGCCTCCCTGTATCTGCTTGTGAGGAATTTCCTTGGAGCATCCCCTCCACCCTAAATGGGATTACATGAAATTCCTGCTGCCAGTCCTCTTTTCACCTCCCCACACTTCCGTACACACAAACTCTCCTCCAGGACAAAGTACCATGAAAAATGGACAAAAGAAACTTCACCTAATCACGTTTTACCAAAACACATTTTCCTATGAAAGCAGGGATTTTTTTTTAAATAGGTGCACACCTTCCTTGCTTTTCACATCGATTCTCTCTGCCTCCTTTTGCCATTAATTTTGCAACTCTGACACCAAATTATTCATTTTCTTTGTTCGTAAACAGTCTGACGATTCATCCAGATAAAATTCAATTTCTCCAGCTGACAGGTCAGGCCTCCCGCTTCTCCGTCCTTGTCTTCGCTCCCGGCCTGCTGACAGCCCGACGACTTTTAATGCCCAATTGATTCTGTGGCCTTTTTGTTCTGTAGCAACACAGGCAGCTAATAAATGGGGTGGCCTCCACACTGCAAGCCAGTGACCCCAGATGGATGACCCTGCCCGGGCCAGAAAACAGGCAGCAGAGGGAGGTGAGTTCCTCTGCTGAGGAGTGAAGCAGGAGGATGGAAGGTGATGAAGAAGATGTACAAACTCAAGTTTTCTTCTTTCTTCAAACAAAACCTCTGAGATGATCTGGCCTAGTTCTCTATTTATACGAGTGTGGCGTCCGTGCACGTGTAGGTGGATGTGTGTAATGATGTGGACATAATGAGGACAGATTAAGGTCATTCGGGCAGTTGAGATGGTGGTACACCTGTAGGGGCTGCAGCGAGCTAAATAATAGGGATGATATATGAAGAACGTTCAGCTACTCAGAGTCCTCTGCATCCCAGAATAAAAAAGAAGCATCACTGTGATCTCCATTATCACACTCATCATCATCCACCATCCATCATCACCTACGCTGCCCTCACCATCATCATCATCCATCATCCAAGTGAGGAGGAGTGGAACTGGTCGGACAAATAAAGGCTAAAAGGAATCAGCGCTGCACCTTTGCTGTGATGGAGAGCATCGTCATCAGCAGAAAGGATAGACTGACCAGTTTTCATCTCTGCTGATTGTAAAGCACATCCCTGTCAGCGGTCAGCTTCATCTTTGATTGGGTCAAACAGAAAGACTGTCAGAAGTTCTCAATGAAATGAAATATCCAGAATATCCCGTTTGAGATTCCATATTTATTATTACCATGTTTTATCTAATATCAGCCTGGTTAGACATCCTGTACGTGTGTGAATATCCAGTCTGGCATCAACAGAGCTCAGTCGAGGGGCGGGGTCTACGGTTGTCTGTCAGATGGTCTCTGCAACTGGACAGCACCAGGGCCAATCAGAGCAATGGACAATATTATGTATTCATCACAGGAGAGTCCACCATACACCGTCAAAGAAGAAGAAGCAAATTCAGCTTTTTCTAAATAAAGGACTTAAGTACCTCTATCTGCTCACGTCTCAATCGTCTAAATCGTCCAAAGTTGATGCTGAAACCGTTTCAAACGAGCGCCGTTCCTGAGCCGACGCCATCTTTGTAGTTTTTCTCCATCGCAGCTCTGGCGCTAAGCCCACCCAACGTCGCTCTACAGACATAAAGAGCTGTGATTGGTCAGACCTAAAACTGTTCAGGCCAGTGGTCGAGCTGCTGAGGCTGCGATGGAGCGTGGCTAGACCGACCTGCAGGGCAGCATTTACTACTGCTGCGGTTGGTCTACAATACGAGTCTACTTCAGTTGTAAGTAGAACATGAATAAATAAATGATATAACAATATGTAACCCAAATGACTGATCTGCTTTCTTTGTTGACTCTGATGAGCGGTTTCCATACGTTGTTTCACAAAAGAAGAATCCATCTGAGCATTTTTACAGACTGGTTAGGGGAAACTGCAGTTAAGTCATTCATAAAGTAACAAAACAACTAAATTCAGACACATAGAGATTTCTGTTGGAGCAATTTTAGCCAAGAGGCGAGTCATTTTAGGCTTTTAGAATATCTTTAGATTTCTGGACATGTTCACTAGTGTGATGCTGCTGATGGCTGGACTAAAACAGGAACAGCAGATGGATGATTCATTAAAGTTGGAAAAAATTACAAATAACAACATGTGAACCATCAAAACCAAATACATAAAAAGCTGGTTTTCAAAGACTGTCAACAAGTTAGTTTAAAAGAACGCGTCTGCTCATTTCTACAGCTACCTGTATTTATCATTGATCTCATGATTAAAACAGTCTTCTCTATCATCACCCTTCAAGAACATCAACGACCGACAAGAGTCACCAAGTGCACCAGGAGCACAGGCTCTAATGTCAGAGTGGCACTTTGAGCAGAACCCGCTCCTACGGGCCAGAACCAATCACAGCAGACAACGGCACCGATGTGTCAGCAAGGACATAAGCCAAAGGAAACAGCAGGAGGAGGTCCACAGGTACACAAGTAACATCCAAGGTCAAGCAGCAGAATGCATAAATGTGCTCGGTCATCTGAGGAAATCTGCACTGCAAGCAATTTTCTAGGAGGCCGAAACTTTCCAAATGAAGGCAAAATGAACGCGATCTGACTGGTGCATCCTCCAAGGCCTCCAAGGGGAAGGCAGAAATCCTCCTGTCATCCAGGAACCTCCCCTGGAACAGGCACCGCGACAGTTAACCTCATTTGTCATCTTGAGTTTGACATTTTCAAATCCCTGAAAACTGTAAACTGCGAGAGGCAGGAGGTGAGAAAGGCAGGAATGAGCAATGGAGTGGGGATGCAGGGAGAGAGGCAGGTGTGGGTTATTCCACAGGTGATGTGCTGAGCTGAGTGAGTCTGAGGAATGTTTATCAAAGTGGACACGTGGGATCACACCCAACCGACGACATTTAACTTGATATTTCCTCCAACAGGATTATAGTCCTGAGTCTAAAACGTTTTACTTGCTGCTTGAATCTTTCCTCAAGGTTCTGATGAGGTGTCAGGCTGAAGCTTGCTCCAAGGCTTTTATTTGCATATTGATCTTGCTGGGAGTGGAAATGTGGTTTAAAAAATGAAGCCAGCAAGTTAATCAAGCTGATGAGCATTCGGAGAACGAGCGTGGTCGCTGTGAAGATGTGCATGATGCTGACTGAAGTTCCAGCGTGTTTCTATCGGGTCCATTTTCTGCACAAGCGGTTGCTTTTTAAAGGAAGAATCCAGAGTTTGGAGCAAGCATTTTTTAAGCCTGCAGGCTGTGAGGCTTTGATATTCATGGCTCAGCACCACCTGAAGGTGTCAAACTCGGTTTATAACTTAAATGATGTCTCAGCTATCGATTTTTGATGAATTGCAAATGTGACGGGAGTCGAGGTTTGCAATGAGCAGGAGTGAAGCAGTAAAAAGTGATGGAGTCATAATAAACCCTGATAAGCAGACAAGCTGTGAAAAATAGATAAAAAAGGAAAAACACAACTCAAACTATTATTAGCCTTTAAAATGGGAAACCTTTAAGTTCAGTAGAAGTATAAAACTAGAATTTGTGTTCAGTTTAAAATGAGCTTTCCTAGGAAAGCGTGCAGCCTATCCTGCTGTAATTCCAACGGCTGCGTTTTAATTCTATAACACGTTTGTGATGAAAAACCTCAGAATCACAGAACTGGACTCGCTGTAAAATGTGGAATTACTACTTCAGTTTTTTACCTTTCCAGGGTTCTAAGTGAATGAGAGACATGTTTAAGTTTCTGCAGCCTCTCCTGTGTGATGAGACAAGAGCAGCGTGGAGGAGAAGTCCGCTGCAGACATCCACTAAGCAGAACGTTTGTGGTGGAACAAACTCTGAGCTACGTCGGTGATTTGGGAGATTGTTTGTGCACGATCGACTGGAAACAAGAGGAAATACGTGTCAAACCAGACCATCAATAATTCTCACCAGAACAGTGGTGAAGTGAGCTACTGTCTTGCATTTATCTGATATTTCCACATTAAACACACCAGCAGAAGGGAAACATGAGGTTGTTAAAGACTTTGTATCAATCAATCAAAATCAATCAAAATTTATGTATATAGCACAATTCATACAATAAATGTAACTCAAAGTGCTTTACAAATTAAAATGACCCCAAATTCCCATAACCCCTCTCTCCCCTGAAATGTAGAGGAATTTAGAAAATAAAACCCTCATTAAAATCATTGTCAAACACCCACACACGCACACAGAAACACATGCTAAAGGATATATGATAAAAATGTAACACACTGGGCTGAGTTCAGATGAGCTAGACCATCTAAGTTAGGAAACGCCATCAAGGGAGCCATCTGCCCCGACAGCAGCAGATCCACATCAGCAGCCGAGGCGCTAACACAAAGCGCCCAGGGGAGGGAGGGGGGAAAACCCCCACTTCCACCCAGGCCACCACAGCAGACCCCCACCCCCAGGGCAGAGGGCTCCCACAGAGGAAACACCGGAAGAGGATAAAATAAGGTTAAAATATAAGATAGTAAAATTCTGATAAAACAAATAAAAGGAATAAATCAGTAATAAAAATAATGAGATAAAAGCTAAGCTAAAAAGGTGAATCTCTAAATGATAGTAAAACTCTGATTGAATAAAACATACAGGATAAAATAAATAAAATAATAAATAAATAAATGAACAGTGGATGATAAAAATCATCAGTTAAAAGCTAAGCTAAAAAGGTGGGTCTTGAGCCTGTTCTTAAAAACATGAACGTTCTCTGCGGCCCTGAGGTCCTCCGGCAGCCTGTTCCAGAGGCGAGGGCCGTAGTACTGAAAGGACGCCTCGCCGTGGGTGTGTGTCCTGACTTTAGGGATAACAAGGAGACGGCTGCCAGAGGAGCGCAGAGACCGCGAGGGTTTGTACGGTAAAAGCAGTTCTGAGAGATAAGAAGGCCCAAGACCATTAAGACACTTAAAAACCCTTAAGAGAACCTTAAAATCGATTCTGAAACATACGGGGAGCCAATGCAGCGATTCTAAAACCGGAGTGATGTGCTCCCGCTTCCTGGTCCTCATCAGGACTCGTGCTGCTGAGTTTTGTAAAAGTTGTAAGCCTTAAGTTCTCTTTTTAGGAAGACCAGAAAGCAGGGCATTGCAGTAATCAATTCTGCTGGTGATAAAAGCATGCATTAGCGTCTCCGTATTGGCCCGAGAGAGAATGGGGCGGACTCTGGCGATGTTCTTTAGATGATAAAAACCTATTTTTGTGATATTTTTAATGTGTGGGATAAAAGTCAGCTCAGAGTCAAAGATGACGCCCAGGTTCTTCACTTGTGAAGAAGGATTAAAAGACATTGATTGTAGTTTTGGTAAAAGTTTCTCTCTCTGAGCCTCAGAACCAATGACTAAAATCTCAGTTTTGTCCTGGTTGAGCTGGAGAAAGTTTTCTGCCATCCAGGATTCAATGTCTAAAATACAGTTAAAAAGTGCATCCATTGGCTGTGTGTCATCAGGAGACACGGAGATGTACAACTGTGTATCATCAGCATAACTGTGAAAATTCACCCCGTGTCTCCTGATGACATCGCCAAGAGGGAGCATATAAATGTTAAAAAGCACAGGGCCTAAAATTGATCCCTGGGGCACACCACATGTGATGCTGTGGACCCTAGAGGAACAGGTATCCAGACTCACCATAAAAGTCCTGTCTGTGAGATAAGAGGTGAACCATCTGTGGACAGCACCAGAGAGGCCGATCCGTTTTAACCGCGTTAAAAGAACAGTGTGGTCTACTGTGTCAAAGGCAGCGCTTAGATCCAGTAGACCCAACACTGTCACCTTCCGTTTATCATAATTTAATCTAAAATCATTTAAAATCTTCAGAAGGGCAGTCTCGGTGCTGTGGTTCACCCTAAAACCAGACTGAAATTTCTCTAGGACATCATAAGTGTTTATAAAATCATTCAGTTGAATAAAAACAAGTTTTTCCAAAAGTTTGCTTAAGAATGGTAAGTTGGATACCGGTCGATAATTTTTTAAATCATTAAAATCTAAATTGCTCTTCTTCAACAGGGGCCTCACCACCGCCCCTTTAAAAGCGGCAGGAAAGACCCCCGTCTGAAGGGAACAATTCATCAGAGCTAAAATCTCATCTCTAAAATATCCATAGAATTGTTTAAAAAATGAAGTTGGAATTGGGTCCAGAACACATGTGGTGGGTCTCACTGAGGAGAAAACTTTATCAAGAGTCTCAGCTTCCACCAGGACAAAACTATCCAGTGTTTCCTCTGGTGTAGACACACATTCAGAACGGTCTAAAACCTTACTACTTATCGAGGATAAAATATTAGTTCTGATGGTGTCTACCTTCCCCCTGAAGTAGGCTGCAAACTCCTCACAGAGAGCGTCTGAGGGGGTTTTCTGAAGTGAATTGGATGTGCGGTCTAAAATGTTGTTTATGGTGGAAAAAAGTATTCTGGGATTGTGTTTATTGTCTTGAAGGAGTTTGGAAAGGTATGCATTTCTTGCATTTCTTACTGCATTATTATATGTTTTAAGTAGCTCTGTATATATTTGATGATTTATAGTTATTTTATTCTTTCTCCATCTCCGCTCTGCGACTCTGCAGTTTCTCTTTAGGTGTTTTAGATTTTGATTTCTCCATGGTGAAGCATGTTTTGGAGATATATTTTTGATTTTAAGTGGAGCGAGCAGGTCCAGAGCGGATTTCAGTCTACTGTTAAAATCACTGGCAATAAGATCACATGAGGCAGTAACCGGAGTGGGAGGGATCTTTCTAAAAACTTCGAGAAAACCAGCAGCCACTTCAGGGGTGAGATGACGCTTCCTTACTGTTCTCACAGAGGGCTCCAGGTGGATAAAACTGGTGATGCTAAAAAACACACAGTAGTGGTCAGAGACAGCCAGGTCAACAACAGAGGACACACTGGTGGACAGGCCATGGGTGATGACCAGGTCCAGAGTGTGTCCTCTGTTGTGAGTCGGCTGCATGACATGTTGACTAAAATCCATGTAATTCAGAATATTTAAAAACTCAATTGAAAAAGGATCAGAAACATTATCTATATGTAGATTAAAATCACCGGCTATAATGATCCTTTCAAATGAGTTGTGCAGGATTGATAAAAACTCAGAAAATTCTTGAATAAAAATGGCACTCTGTTTAGGAGGCCGATAAACTGTGACACATAAAATCTGAGGAGAGCTAAAAACTGCTGCTGTGTATTCAAAAGTGGTAAAATTATGAAATAAAACAGGTTTGGCGGCAAGTATCGATGAACTAATAAAAGCAGTACCGCCTCCCCTTTTGCTACTCCTCGTTGAAAAATTAAAATTAAAATCTGGCGGAGAGGCCTCTGCGAGAACAACAGGTGCATCTGAACTCAGCCACGTTTCTGTTAAAAGCAGACAAAGAAGGTTATGATCTAAAATCAGGTCATTTATTAAAAACGTTTTGTTCAGCAGAGAGCGAACATTTAAAAGAGCCATATTAATGGTAACTGGTGACGGAGTGACTGTATTAACTGAAGGTGGGACTTTTATTAACTGTTTTAGATTACTGGGGTTGCATTTGTTTGGTTTATGGGTGTTTGTCCGCTCTCTGCTGATAAGAACAGGTATAAGTGAAGTATTGCAAGGTCCAAGTCCGATATGTGCGTTACTGTTAAAACCAGAGCTGGGTTGGTAGGAGCAGGGACCATCTACACATCAGGATGTAGGAGCAGATGGGACTGGTAAAGTAGACAGGGGAGGGCGTGGGCAGGCCAGGCTCATTGTTAGTGTGCTGGTCCCCTGTCTATTTAGGTGAAGCCCATCCGCTCCAAACAGGTGTCTCCTGCCCCAAAAGATGTTAAAATTGTCTATAAAACCAACATTGTGGATGACGGTGGCAGAGGAAAGCCAAGTGTTTAATGATAAAAGTCTGCTAAAACGGCCAATTCCTCTGCTCATGGTGGGAGTGGGGCCAGAGATAAAAAACAGACACATTCATGGTCCTTAAAAGGTTAAAAAGGTGAATAAAATCACGTTTGAGGAGCTCTGACTGCTGCTTACGGATGTCGTTGGTACCGGCGTGGATGATGATTTTACTCACTGTTGTGTGCTTCTGGATGAGGTCTGGGATATGTCCTGCAATGTCCATCACTGTTGCTCCGGGGTAGCAGAAGGTCAGGGCTCCTCTCATCCTGACCTTACGGATGATGGAGTCCCCGACGATGAGAGTGGTTGGTGGTGGTGGTGGTATGTCAGCTGGTTGAAGCTGGGCAGAGGACCTTTCCAGGACCTGTTGACTGATGGGATGAGCTCCCCCCGGACTGCAGCGACGAAAAGTCGGCGCTCCTCGGTTTGTCCTAGCTTCAGTCCGCGGGGTGGCGCGACGTGGAGGGCCGCTGGCGTCCAGCTGGTCCCGCAGCGGCTGGACGGGTCCCGAGAAGCCACGGCCCGGGGCTGGCAGAGGAGGAAAATCCATCTCCAAGGCGCTGAAGCGGTTGGACAAGGGCAGAGGTGGAGAAGATCGGCGGCCGCCTCCCCGCGTACCCGCACCTTGGCTGGGCCCAACCCTGGCCCATGCACCCTGGAGCATGGGAGTGGAGCTGAGGGGGGGTTTCGGCCTTGCGCCCTGCTGGAACCAGCGTTCCTCCTCCACCGCGGACGCCGCGCAGCCCACCGGTCCTCCGAGCCCATTTGGAGAACCGGAGATGGGATCCGCTATTACGCCGGGCTGGCATGTGGCATCCTCCAGCTGAGCCCCATCGGTGGTGGCGAGGGTCTGGGAGAAAAGAATGTCCACGTCGCGCTCATGGTCCTGGATTTGGTGGAGCGTGGAGATCCTCTGCTCCAGCTCCAGAACTTTCTGGCTCAGCCTCACACAGCCGACACACCCAGGGCTGCAGGTGAGAGGCATGATGCAGGTTGAAGCAGACAAAAAGAAGGAAAAACAGGCAGCAGTCGGGCTCCAATAAAAATAAAATAAAAATAAAAAGTTATTAAAAAGTACACAGTGCTAAAAACGGTTAAACCCGATATTTTAAAAGGGTTAAAACCAGTTAAAAACCGCGCTGTCTCAACAGCTTGACAGCTCACACAAAGTATGTGCAGAAACAGATGTTTAGATGGAGCTCCGTCACAAACGTTTAGCTAACATATGAGGAAGAATGTCTAAAACGTTTATTACTTTACAAAAAGACAACGTTTATATGATTCACACACTGGGTTTTAAAGGTGTCATTCACTCATTTTTCCACACATTTGCAGCAGTCTCTAGTAGAGTTGATCTCTGTGGAAAAGACGCTCTGGCGCTCCTGTTTCAGGAAGTAGAAATCAGCTGGAGGAGCAGGGAGCAGAAAACAGCAGGACATGGAATCATTAATGATCATTATATGAACATCTTGTCTCTGATTGGCTAAAAGCAACACAACACTTCCACTGGGCGTGGCTGAATTTTAAAACAGTCGGAATAAACTGGGGAGGAGTCATGGAACCCTACCAAAGGAATCCTGAGGAATAAAAATGTAATGTCTAATCCAAATAAAAAGATGTTTTCTATGTTAGAAAATAAAATGTGTGATTAAGGCTGGAGGCCTCGTGAAACTACGGCTTCTTAGCACTGGCTCTGTTGTGGACTGAGACACGGTCAGACATTGCAACACTCAGCTGTTGTCTGCGTTAATATACTGGACCTATAAACAAAAATCTAATCTGTGAAATCCACCAGGGTCTTGCAAATTCATCACACTCCCTGTTTATGTACACATCCGTGGTAAATCTCTCCACAGTAAAACCTTCAGAGCACAAGAGCGTTCCTGAAACCGCTTTATTCTGTTTTCTGTGCAGCACCATCACATCTAAACAATGCACAAACTGCTATTTAATGCAGCGGCGTGAAACCCTGGCGCATATCAAATTGGTGTAAATGAAATAAAATTGGCAGTATTCCTGCAGACAGGCAGGCAGCACTACAAAGGAGCTGCACATCTGCACTGATGGAGCTTTTATGGAGCAGAGCCAGTGACGACAGCACTTACAGCCTCATAATGCAGCGATTAGACTCAAATAGCACGAGATCTGGTGACAGCACTGCTCTCCCGGGAGCACAGAAGTTGTCAGACGGACCAGAGGAGCCTGCGTAAAGCTGCTGCTGCTGCAGCCAGCAGCTGAACCTGGCGGAGCCTTCAGGCCCGGAGCCTCCATTGCTTCACCCCTAACTCTTTTCCCTAAAGGAGTTATAAATCACCTGGCTCCTGACAGCAGCAGCGTCGGGAAGTCACCTTGGGTGGAGCTGCTGGCTTCTGCACTGGAAGACTCACTAATGATTATTTTCCCTCCTTGTAGCACCATTTATCCTTACACACACACACACACACACACACACACAGGCATGTGTTCATAAATGCTGTATGCAGAGAGCTCCCACCTCAGCGACGGTCTCCTGATGCATGGTGTTGGTGTGCTCCTGGTTGATTATAATGTGTGACAATAAGGAAAGCCTCTACCTGGCCTGAGAGGAGACACACGGCTGCTGCAGCAGCAGCTCAGCCTCTAATGTCCCTGAAAGCGGTGCGACGTTTCAGAGCACACAAAGAGCTGAAAATACAACAGCGAGCAGAGAAGATGTGTGGATAAATGGGTTTGGGTGCAAACATCCCATCAAATTCCCTCATCCTGATCTGACAGGTTGATGCCCTGTGTCTGTCAAACACCTTCAGCCACAGCACCAAGAGAAAATAATGGTCTAAGTGCATCTACGCTCCTGGTGGGACACGGGTTCTACTTTACAGGGATGAAGAAACCCAACATGTCATCTGAACTGGAGGTAAATGGATTTTCTTGATGTGAGAGACACTGTCCCTTTGCCACTTGGCTGGATTTAGATGAGTGGCTCTGTTTACTTTGAAACATTATTTTTGTTTATCTTATTGTTAATTATTCTATTTTTCTTGGTCATTTGGATTGTTACTGGTGATGCTCATAAGAGGCATCTATTTAATCCATTAGGGTTAGGGTTAGGGTTAGGGTTAGGGTCAGCATCTATAACAGTCAATGAGCTACAGCTATTTTCATCTTGTGATGCCATCTTGAATCAAGGAGACACCAAAAGTTAAATATTTGTTAATTCAAGTATTGATTATTTCCTGAGTTTCATCACAATTCATTTTTATGAGCTATGTTGATAAAACACACACACACACACACACACACACACACACGGATACAAAAAGCATGCAGCAGTCACACGTTTAACTCTATGCTTATAGAATAATATCATATCTGTGATTTGAGATTTTGGTAGAGCATGATTAACCAGAACCACTAACAAATATGTGATGATCAAAAATCTGATATTTCACTATAAAGACTGTAAAGTGATGCGTGTATATGTGAAGTTCTATTAAAATAATCACATCTGAGTGTGACACATTTCAGTGGATGATAAAACATTGTACCAGGACTCATTATTAAATATGAGACCAGACTTGTTTCAGTGCCAAACCCAAGCCGGGTTAACGACTCGGTGCACCAGTTCCCCAAACGTCTACTCATCACTCACACTGACATGCAGGTGCCTTGAGATTAAAATGTTGCCCTTTATCGCCCCAGATAGAGTCACAGACACCTAAAGCAGCAAACACAACTGAACCAAAGCTTGGGAATGTCCCACCTGCAAAAGAAAAACCAAAAATGAAACGAAAAACGACACTGGAGAAGGAAAAAGCCCAACAGGCTGCGTTTCCCACAGGTCAGACAACCCAGACAGGTCTTTTAAGCTGAGTTACACACAGAAAAAAGCTCAATTAAAAGGCATATCAAGTCCACTCCCGTTCAGATCTCGACAATTATTGTTTTTTTTTTATTTTCTGTTCCAGCAAAAATGAAAAAATATTTTTTGTCAATAACACCAGCAGGAAGGCAGAGTTTAACTCACACTAGAATTGTGTGGAAAATAAATCCCAAAAATAGCATCGCAGCTTATCACCTCCATCAGCTGCTTGATACAAGAATCACACGATCGTAAATCTGCTAATTTATTCAATTATTCCAGAAAAGTGATACGTTACTCCTCAGAGCCTTGTTTTTAATTCAAATGCATCTACGTGCTTCAACCAGGAACGTGTCAGTAGACAGGAAATGTTGGCTACAAGAAGATAGATGACCAAAGAATAGATCCTTGCTTCATGTCATTTTGAAACAGGTGACTAGACGTGTGCATAAAGCAGGTCGGCTGCAAATCTAAAAATAATCATAAAAAAAGACACCGAGTCTGTCTGATGCAAAAGACAAAAGCAGACTTTACTTTGACGTCTTTGCTTTTAGGAGATAAACACATCTCCAGACTATCTGCTGGTTTATGATCTTAACTTCAAGCCACTTTTGAGAGAGAGCTATTTGTGTTCTTCCAAAGGAAAATCCACTCAACACACTCTGCTGCATCAAAGGAGGCTGCTTCTGAAGTTTTGCATTAACAGATGAGAAGCTAATGTTTCTACAGACGCCCTTGCTGCACCTAGAAGAGTTTTCCTTTGGCTGAAAATAAACCCCAGACAGGGACTTTCTGTAGCAGACGCTTGGAAAGTGCACGGTTTAAACCAGTGGTACTCACTCCTGGTCCTCAAGAGCCGGTATCCAGCATGTTTTCCTTGTTTCTCTACTCCAACACACCTAATTCAGTGGTTGAATCACCTGTGCAGCAGCTCATCAAGCTCCTCAGAAGCCTGTTAATCACCTGCTGATTGAAATCAGGTGTGTTGAAGCAGAGTTAAAACTAAAACATGCTGGATACCGACTCTCCAGGACCAGGAGTGAGTACCACTGGTTTAAACCTTTCTCATAGCGGCGAGTCTGTGGATATAAACGTGTGTTCACATTTACAGCATTGTGTTTCCTGCTTGTCCTCACTGTGAAGGCTAAATGCTTCAAATTAAAATGCAGACTCTACATTTGGTGTTTAATCACTAATACTTAGTTCACAGTGGAGAATATTACAGGACAGTCAGAGGTGAGCCACGTTGGTTACCGGTATTCTTTATAAGATCTGATTTGGGAGGCTGGCTATTAATTCATAAGAATTCAGTGACGAGAAAATCAAGTGAAACGAGTTTAAGCAAGTGTAAAATTTACACAAAATAACATTGTGAAAGATTTGAATGTGTTGAAGACCTGCTAAAGCACAGAGATTGTAGAATTATCACTAAAGTTTGAGAAGAGTGAGCCGTTTCCGCCCGGACCACTTTAGACGTAACACACTCTGAGCCTGATCACCACAGGCATATATACGTAGACGCCTCGTGGATTGGCGCTGCCTATAGGAGCTTCCGTAGTGGCCGGCCGCCATCTTAGATGGGTCTCCATTCGCCTCCAGTGCATTCATTTCTACTGAGGAAGGTGCTTACCCAGCTAAAAAACACGTTTTATCAAGCTTTTTCACAAAAACAGACACATGGTATGGCATGATAATTAAAATACAAATATAATTAAACAAAATAAATGAAAATATATAAAAATATAAAATCCCATCAGGTAGGCTTTAAAAGTCAATGGTAATCCCACGTGATCTGTTTTCAATAGTACACTGGTTGTTGCAACTGTAGGCTGCACAAAAACAGGCATAGTTGCCCACTCTGCATTGACTTTGGAGAATGAGGAGACCCATCCAATATGGCGGCTACGCTGTTACGCTCTTCAGCGCCCAATGGGGCGTCTACGTATTTATGTCTATGCTGACCACTTCATAGTGTACTCATGATAGACTCGAGAGATGTGATGTTTAGACTGTTAACATGACTCAATAGTGAGTTAGAGATCAGATCAGAGTCATTTCTAGCTGTGATAACGTGTTAGCGGTACTAGCATGTTAGCATAAGGTAGCTAATTGCAACATCTGACCTCTTAGGGCTATGTTTTGGTGTGGCATTCAGGAACAATTTGTAAAAACAACTTTTTAATTAAAAGATTAACAATAATCATGATTGAATCCTTGTTTCACTTTTTAAATGACGTGATGCTTTTGCTTTATGGACCAGCCCTAGAGGCATGTAACAAAGAAACGAAAGACGAAAGAGAATCCTTCTGGTTGGCTAAGTAGTTGCTTGTGTTTTAACACATAGATGTGTGATGTGCTCCTGGCCAGGTCAGGTTTGTATCAGAAGTTGCTGCAGTAACAGAACAAGGTCACCCAGCTGAGAATGAACCCTGTTAAAGAAACATTACACGATTTTCTCTTTTTCTTTTTTTATTTCTCTTTCTTTTTGCTTGTTTTTATGTTAAAACTGGACTCTGTGATGCTGCTGCTGCTGCATTTAAATTTAGTTACGGGAATAACAGCATGGAAGCAAACAGGACTTCTACAGCCAGCCAGTGTGATAACGGTCAAACATCTGACACCTGGTGATTCAAGTTTTTCATTTCTGTCTATGCAAACAGAATGAGTTAAATTATGATTTCAGATTTATGAAGTGAGCTTAAACACTGTGTGTTCCAGATATAATAAACTACAGCTGAACGTGTCAGGGCTTAATAAAACAGCCAGATTTGTAGGCTTGCAAATGGAAATAAAAAAGTCTGCATCATTTGTATTTCACTGTCAGATCAGTTTATTTCTCTGAATTTCCATCAAAGAAAAGAGCGAGCGTTTGGTTTATAATGAAATGAAGTTATTTCCTCACTTGAAATGACATCATTCAAGTTCACATTAGCTTCAGAAAACTGAAGAACAAATGAGACACATACTGCAGGCTGTTTGTGAATAATTGACTATGAAAAATGTACATTAGCCATAACAAGTCATGGATGTGATTCAGATCAAAACAAATTAAAACAGAAATAAATGGAGCTAAGTATTTTTTTCCAAGTCGCTCCAAACAAAACCCCCTCACACGGGCCAATTAAGGAAATACACACAAGACAAAGCACCGTTCCGCCACACACACACACACACACACACACGCACAAATACACAACGTAAGCCTCAGTTACCATAGAGACAGGGCTGTGGACATACTGAGGATTTATTAAAAAAGCCTCTCTGGCAGCGTTATTCCCTCTACACCCTTTGAGCTGAGACTCAGAGCATCACCACCCTGCAGGAGCACGGGTCTCCACAACATCTAGCTGCCTGGCTGGGCTTCACACCTGGCATGAGGCCAATAATCAGCTTTTAGCATCTATAGCAGCAAGATCATTACACAGACCTGGGGTGAAGCTAAAGGTTTCCTCAGAACTAACAGGGATGTCCCTCTACATGTCTCAGGGAGACCACAGACGGTCTGTTACCTGTAGACCAGGTGGGCTACAGGAAATACGGAGTTATTGCAAATAAAATGAAAAACTGCAAACAGAGGAAGAACTTTACTGCTAAAAGATACCCAAACATTGTTACTGGAAATCACAACATGTCACTAGTGTGAATAATAATGTAGGCAGCAGCATATTTATCCTTCAGACACCTTAGCATAAAAGTCACAAAGATCAAATATATCGTTTCTAAATTCTTTGACATATTATAACACAACTGTGAGATTATTAAACTCATTTAAATATTCAGTCTGAACAAGGATTTTTACACGTTTAAAACGCATTGCCTATTTTATTTCACATCTTATTGTTCCAGTGGGGCCCATTTATATTTAAACTTTCAAAAGCTTCACTAATCCTAAACAAATTGATAAAGTCCAGTCAGGATTTTACATTTTTGGAGCCACAAATATGTCCTCTAACAGTTTCTGTGCTAAACGATCATGTCGTCACCTTCGTTATCTCAAAAACTTATTCTGGACCTCTCATGTGAATACAGCAGATGGTAGTTGGAGGCTTTTCTTGTTTTAACTGCTCCAATCCACCTGGTGATAGGTCCTAAAACAAACTCTGAGTTTACATGAATTATGATGTGCAGCCTCTCTGCACGCTAACACAAACTCTTCTGCTTCCCATGTTTTATTTCAGCATCTCCAGGGAACTAGTGGATGTTTATGTGTAGACATCAATGCCAGACTTTGACCTTTTCCAGAACACATTGTTTCTGCACACATCCAAACTGAAGAAAAAGTAACTAAAACAACAAGCCAAACGTCCTAATGATGCACCAGCATGTTAAAGTGCGTTCACCTCAGTGACTAATGAGCTCTGTTTACAGACCTGATGTGACTTCATCTTGAAAAGGAATATGAAATATTACAGGAACAAGCCTTTTCATAGACGTGTTTGAGGTTGAAGAGACACACTAAAAACAAGACTTTCAGAGATCAAGAGGAAAGGGTCCAATCACAAGAGACATGAGAAGAAGCACACATGAAAGCAGAGATGATGGATGCTGGGTGGATGGAGGGTCCAGCAGAGTCGAGACTCCTTGTTCCAGGAAGTGAAATCCGCTTCCCCGAGGCTATTCCACAAGAGAGCTCCATCTCCGCGCTGCCCGCCGCATCCACTAAGCAGCGGACGGCCGAGCCAGCAAGCCCTTGACATTTTACAAGAAGAATGTGAGAGTAAAAGGAATAGACGCTGTCCATTATTTCATGAACATCTCCCTCCCAGCAAGAAGCTACAGCCGGGGTTAGACAGGGAGGCACGAGGACGGCTGAATGTCAGGAGGCACAGAGGAAGGAACTGGAAACAGGATCAGATAAAAGAATGTCATTCCCTTCAGTGAAAAGATCAAATGTGACCTATAGAGGACATGGAAAAGATGATGAAACGGGCAAAAGGAAACCTAACCGAAGACATGCAGAGACAAAGAGAAACTGCAGACAGAATGAATGTGACTGCTGGTTCCCATTGGTAAAGTCTTCAGCTCACCTGAGAATTTCCCAGCGACCCCCACATTCACATTATCAGCACTCCCCGCTGCCCCGTCTCTCCTCGGATACACTCATCACGGAGCACACTGCCACCTTTGAAGTTGCCTCGCATGCTGAATCTTTTTATGAGCATTGCCAGCGGTCCCAGCCGCGCAGCCAGAGCCCAGAGAATGGGACAGGCAAGAGGCTTCTGCAAGGGGGACTGATTTATATTCAAGATCACACCGACACAGATGCTGCACCTCGAGCAAAGCTCAAATTGAAGACACACACACACACACACACACACACAAGCATCAAAAGGGAAATACATGTTTAAGGAAACAGCAGAGGGGAATGCCATGCCCCTCTGTTTTAAGCTAACAGGGGACACAGCCTGCATGTTCACATTTGTGTCAGCATATGCAGAAGCTTGTAAAACTCAAATACACACCCCCTCCAGCCTGAGTGTGTGGGTGGATGTGGAGGTGGGGGACACGGGGGAGTGATCCCTTCCAGGTCATTTTCTAATAAAATTAGCGTTGGTGTTCAACCAGCCGTGTCTGCAGAAACCAGAACGCAGACATCCCACCTTCAAACAGGTGACATCACCTTACAGGAGGCGGACTAACGCAGAGATGTTTGTGGATAATAAAGCTAACAGTCAGATTAATCAGGTAGGTGTTGCTTCTATTGTGTGGAACTAAAAGTCCTGGATGCTAATAAACCTGCAAGGAACATTCACTGCTCCAATGCAGAAGCAATAACAACATCCTTCTTTCCTTACTGCTGTCAGGACAGATTTCATCATTCCACTGGATGCATGCGTGTCACGCTACCTTCCCACTGGAAGCGCTTCAAAACGAGCCTCCGACCACCACCAGCAGGGAAGGTGGGTGAAGTGCCTTGCCCAGAGACACAACAGTAATTCTCTGCAGGGGGCCAGGATCAATCCTGCAACCCTCAGATTACTGGACAACCCGCTCTACCTCCGGAGCTGCTGCTGCCCTGATGCTGATGTTTCACAGGTGATGACGCACTTTTACAATGTAAGCAACTGCAAATCTGCACGTTTCCTGGTGTTTGACACGGCTTTGGGTTCGACTTCCTGTCTGGCCTGAGCTGAACTGCTGAGCTTAATGCGATCTGTAAGTGCAGCACCTATAAAATAGACTCAAACTGTTTCCCATGCAAACAATCAGAAGCTTTGGTCGTTACTGCAATCATTATTGTTTTCAGAGGCCTGAAAGTAAAACTTTATGGGAAAATATTGCTGAACATTGCACCACAGAGGGACAAGAGAGGACATTTTCAGTTTGACATGCACCATACACAAGTAGTGTGTTTTGCCCTTGCTCTGCCATCATGACTCTATGAGTTTAGCCTCTTGTTCAGTGGGTTTCATGCCAATGAAATCGTTTTCTGTTGAATTTTAGGTTAAATATTGTTGTGACTGTTTATGATGATGGAGGTGTGTTTGCTGAAATGTTAAAGCCATAAGGGTTCAGTATGGAAGTGTGTGTTTAGTTTATCTTTCTAGACGTAAAGAATAAAGTAAGGTTTGTGTTTGTAGCAGCAGCTGTAAGCTTGTGTCTTCACATTTTCACCAGCCGTGCTGTTTTCATTCATTATTGGCATCAAAAGCTTTGAAGACCTTTCTTTAAAACCAACAAGCAAGGCAGCAGAAAGATGTGACAATATGTCAGATTCAGAAGAGACTTCCCTTAATTCTCTCTGTCACGTTTAATCTGAACAAGCTAAAAGCGGCTCTCTGTCACTCCTGCACTCTCGTTGATTCCCTCCTGGTTTAGCAGCACAGAGAAGCTTAGCTGCAAAATGATTAAATAACATTTTCTAATTTTCCTTCTTGTTTCTCGTCTCTGCACAGTGCATCAGCGCCGTGACTCCGTGTTCCTTTACAACCCGGGGTTCAGATGTTGATCACCCAAACGTCCAAACAGATGATCACACAAAGAAGTGAAGTTTCACTTTCTGGTTCTCCCTGAACTATTTAACAGAAACATAAATCATCTTTACCTTCTTCTCACCTCAGAGGTCTGTTCCAGTCCTTAAAACCCAAAAACCCTCACTGCAGCAGCATTACTCAGATTACAGGAAACAACAAAGGAAACATGTTCCTTTTTCATAAATCTAATCGTCCGTCTATAACACCGAGGCAAGCAGGTTCCTAAACAACAAAGGCTTCCCGTAGTGAAACCAACCTTCCTGAGCCCAAACACAAAAACCAAAATGACCTAAACATGAATAAATAACAACACTGATTATTAGAAAACTGTGACTGACCGACGTTTGTTCTTTGGGTTCCTCCTCTCACCGTGAATGAAGCTGCAGCTCCTTCCTGATCTAATCAGTGACCTCATTCAAAACTCAGCCGACCAATAACCTGCAGCAGCCCAGGTGAACTTGGACCTTATAACCCAGCCTGCTCCCAACAGTCTCCTGCTCAACCATTAAGACGTCTTGTGAAACAGGTTGAATATTAACACCACACAATGAAACCAATCTGGATATCTAAAATCAGCCGCACAGGACTCTGAACCTGGATCAGCAGGACTCGTTTTCACAGAAACACAAGTTTCCCATTAAGATGAACTAGTTTTATAGTTTTTCAACTAACTTGTTTGTTTCCAGCTGTAAAATATTCATGAATGATTCTTGATGTTTTTCTAAAGCGAATAACAAACCGTACAGCTGCAGCACTTTTCCATCAGCTGACTTCAAAGGTTAATGAAGAAGGTTCCTGCATCGAGGAGTCGACCCATCGCCTACAGAGGTCATCTACGCTGCAACTGTCTGACATAGTTTTAGTTTAGCTTGTTGTTGAAAGGATTTAACAAATCTTATAACATATAAAACAAACTTTCTGACAGAAATATGATCATGAATTTAGTTCTCCAGGTCTAAACAATCCTCATCTCAGGTGTCTTGGAGCAGAGGTTCATCTGAACCGTGGGACAGCAACTCTCTTCCCCAAGGGCTGGTATCCAGCATGTTTTAGTTGTTTCCCTGCTCCAACACACCTGCTGATGAAAATCAGGTGTTGAAGCAGGGAAACACTAAAACGGGAAGGGAGTTGTCTTCCTCTGATCTAAAACATGCAAAGGCCAGGATAGGACAGCGCTGCTCTCATTGGGTTTGTTTCATGAAGCCTACTCTGTGGTCTAAGCAGCTGCTAGCTTGACCCTTCCACAAAGATTTCTCCCTGATTCTCCAAACTGAGATGATTCTGTCTGCGCCTGCAGAGAGGACTAAAGACTAAAAATACCCTAAAAAGCCTAAAAGTTAAAGAAATCATTTTCATCACAAGTGAAAGGATTGAAATCAGACATTGTGATCCGTCTCCTGGTTGTAATTTCCATGAGTTTGTCATCTGCTTATTAACATCAGTACCTCATGGCTCTAAAATATGTATATTTAAATACTCACACCTAACAGCAGCTGTTTGGGGAAAACAGAATCAACATTATAATCATAGGAGAAAATATTCTCTGTTTAACAGCAGACTGAGCAGGAAGTGGAGGAACGAAAACGTCACATAATCCTGTGTAAGTTCAGAAGTCCGTCAGCCAACCAGAAGAGCATTCTGCTCCAGATAATTAAAGACAGGCTTGCTTTGATTTCATATTGATATCTGATAATTGAGCGATCACGAGCTAGCAGTTTCATAAACACGAGCAAAGCGAGTGGACACCTGAACACCGAGCATACGCCCTAATAAGGTCTTTGCAGCTTAATGAGGACTCTGGTGTATAACGTGCATGCTTGAGCTGTGACGCAGCATTTAAAGGTTGGGACAAAAGAGCTCACTGGAGACTCCATTATCAACTAATTCACTTCATTTGCAGCATCGTGAGACTCATGATTCATACATTTAGTTTAAAGAAGCATCCATACCTCTCACCAGATTACTGGAGTGTTCCAGTGGGAATAATGGCTATACGCTGAGATTAGATGATGTTTGACAAAAGAAGAAGGATTGGGTGCTCTTTTCCCTGCCTACTTTATTCCTCATCTGCTTCCTTCTCCCTGAATCCCAGACTAATTGAATTAGAGCTGTTAGATCAGAGTCTGCATGACACAGTGACAATCCCCAGCCCTCATCATGTGAGGCTTTAGTGAGCCTGGAGACACGGAGGGGGTGGGCAACTCTGACAGTAATAAAGCCAGAAGTGGGCAATTCATAAAACGGAGGTACAGAAAAGAATAATCAGCATCAGTGAGAGCTGGGAGGGGATAATAGCCTACCACTCTTAACGGAAACAATTCCTCCTAGCATGGAAAATGAAAGCATCCCAACACGGAGCAAACAATCGTTTGATTATGCGCTTCCACAATGACTGGGAGACGATGCGCGGACAGTCGTTTTGTCCAAGGTGCCAGTGGAGCAGGAGTTTAATGACCTGGCTGTGATTTATAAGTCGGTTAGGCTCTATCATAAAGCAGTCCGGCAGAAGAAAAGGAGTAAAGGCTGCCGAGCCCCGCTGGTCTCTGTGTGAATAGAAAAACGACCTTGGACAAATAAATCTCAGGGGATCCTTCATTAGCCGACGACACAGCCACAAAGCATCATCACACAGCCGCTAAATGCCCTGCCGCTTTCCTAGGGAGGTCTTTTACGCATTCAAGAGCCCCGACCGAGAGGTGGAACACAAGTCGATTCCCTAAATTAGCAGCTCTCTTCAGAAAACCACCAGCATCCTAACTGCCGGGCTTTTATCAGTCAGTGCTAATTACCCAGAATACCGAGGTGTTTTCCCTGGTTTCAGATTGATTCGAGGGCTCTGATGCGCTCCGTACCTCCACTGTGGCCTCTCACTGTTCAGTAGTGTACAGAACCTAAACTAATAACAGCTGTCAAATGTTTGTTGCCCCGGCAACCATCTCTCTGGCAACAAGCAGCAGCCAGTCCAAAAGGATGGGAGTTGTGGTGCACAACAAACGCTAGAAGGCTGGAGAAAAAAGTGCAGAGAAAGTAAATATGCAGAGTTTTTACCTGCTGATTGCTGCTGTATATAGAGGCGTGCAGCTCTGCAACAGCACCTTTAAAAACAACTAAAGACATTTCACCCAAAAACCCAGTAGAGTCACTTCAGATCGTTACCAGTTGTTACTCACTGGTCCCTCGTTTAGTTCAACTTTTTAAATGATTTATAGCGTGTAGCAACAAGGTTCTGGTCCATATTAACCCGACAGCATCAGCTCCATCCATGGTGTGAATCTCCCGTTCCACCACATCCCAGAGGTTCTGGACTGGACTTAGATCTGGTGACTCGTGGTCATGTTGTAGAAACCAGTTAGAGATGATCTGAGCTTCATCATCCTGCTGGCAGTAGCATCAGAAGATGGGTCCATGTGGTCATAAAGGGATGGACATGGTCAGCAACAACACCCAGGTAGGCTGTGGGGTTAGACCAGGCTCAGGTGGGACTGAGGGGTCCAAAGATGCAAACATTCATTATGTCATGAAAAGTGTTTTATCAAAGGTTTTTGTGACACCTAATAGGGAAAACTATCCCTTATAGGTTTAATACAGTCCTTCCACATCAGTGCAGATAGACTTTTTATAGTTTTACTGTTTATGCACCAGAAAAGCATCTTTCCCACTTATATATAAATCTTCAATATGAAAGTTTAACATTTGCTTTTTCACTTTGTCTTAAATGTATTTACAGCAAGGTTCCCTGTGGTAATCAGAGACAGCGAGCTAGAGCATGTTTGTCTGCTGAAATATGTACTCCACGAGGCTGAACCATGATTCAGCTGGCCTGGCAGAACAGATTCATCTTCCTGTCCACTGCCAGGGCTTCTTTAGCTCATCCTACCTTGTTAAATGGCTATATCCCAGCCTATCTCGTCTCCAGCTTCGGGCTGTCACCTCCGTCTAACAAGCCGCTCGCTAACAGGCAGGTTAATGAGAACTCTGCAGGCTGAGGACAGCCACCACCACGGCTCTGGGCCAGCGTCATTAACCGTTCTACTAGAAGCAGCTCAACCTCATAAACTTCCCCATCAGCTGCTCTCAAACGTTGAAATGTCACCAAAAAATGGAGAATCAGATAAATTTCCTGGAGACACCCCGAGGGGGGGAAATGACAGGAGATCCACACGTTTAATTTACTGAGTGCACCAATTACAAAAAAATATCTGAAACTGAAGCAGGAAGGTTGTCAGAGGAAAGTAAGGCAGCAGCAGGACCTGAGAAACGTCACTTTGATTCAGGTAATTAATAAGAAACACCTGAAGTTCCTGTTGATGATTACAGTAAAAACGTCAAGAAAAACTTTGAAAGGCTGCAGTAAAACGACTCACTAGACACAAAAATAAGAGCTGTGACATTTTAGGAGCCAAGAAAAACATTTGATATTATAGATGCAGAACAAGCAGGACAAAGGTCACCTGTTTACATGTTCAAACTTATAAAAACACAATTAGATCAGAAAATATTGAACCTCTGACCCAAAAACTAACTCAGGTTCACTAAAGCACTTAGTACAAGCTGCTATGAATTACTTTCATAGTTTTGTGTTTTACACATCTAACAAAACATTTACAGATGACCCAGAGCCTCTACCTAACTAACCCCAAAACTGATTATAACTGTTGATTTGTTTAGATAAGCAAGCGTTGATGTTTTGACATGTTTGGAAGTGAAAAATAAGAAATCTGAGAATTCCCTACAACCAGTCAACGTCACATGGGCGTGTCTACGTTGAGTCTGTCTGCAGGACCACGTCTGTAGGACGTCCTAACTAGGTCTTTGCACAGTTCACTCTGTTCCAGCTTACCACTAGATGGCACTGCACTCTGCCCACAGGACCTTTAAAGATCACATATTTAACATTTTACTATTAACGCTGACCCTCAACTTCAGAGCAAGTTATATTTTTAATTGAAACAATGTAAAACAAAATGTCTGTCAAATCTGTTGAAAATGAGACCATCTCAGAGATGGTCACGAGCTTTGGGTTGTGACCGAAAGAACGAGATCACGGATACAAGCGGCCGAAATGAGTTTCCTCCGCAGGGTGGCTGGGCTCTCCCTTAGAGATAGGGTGAGAAGCTCGGTCATCCAGGAGGGGCTCAGAGTAGACCTGCTGCTCCTCCACATAGAGAGGAGCCAGTTGAGGTGGCTCGGGCATCTGATTAGGATGCCTCCTGGACGCCTCCCTGGTGAGGTTTTCCGGGCACGTCCAACCGGGAGGAGACCCAAAGGAAGACCCAGGACACGCTGGAGAGATTATGTCTCTCAGCTGGCCTGGGAACGCCTTGGGATTCCCCCGGAGGAGCTGGCCCAAGTGGCTGGGGAGAGGGAGGTCTGGGCTTCCCTCCTTAAGCTGCTGCCCCCGCGACCCGACTCCGGATAAGCGGATGAAAATGGATGGAAAAATACTTTAATAGTTATTAATGCTTAGTAATGCACTAAGTAACATTAATAAAGGGACTCTAATGGTAAAGTGTGACCATCTTTTTCTCTCTGCTTTTATTTCCAGGTGATCAGCAAGTAAAATAAATGTAGTAGATTTTTCTAAGCACCTTTGTCCTTTAGACCATGGGTGAATCCAAAGTTTATATCAAGTGTGAAACTCACTGGTTTATGCTAATCTGACATCGACTAAAAGGTCTAAATTCTTATGAAGGAGCCACAAACAGCCCACCAAAGGTTTGCAACAAGCTCAAGAGAAGACAAGAGAACATTTCTGAGTCATTTAAATCCCAAAGTGTTTCACTGATGCTGAATCCTTCATGTTGTACTTTAGTAGTAACCAAGTCAGATTTTATATGTTTTACTTTTGTTTCACATGCTCCCAAACTTTTCATTTTATGGTCTTTTCCTGTTCATTTTAGTTTTCTTATTTTTGCCTGCTTGTTTTTTATCCATATAAGACTTTCTGCACATGAGACGCAGCATTTCCCTTTGTGACACGGTGACCACTGAGCTGCACAAAGAGGATTCAATGAAGAATCAAAGATTCTGATGATTTGAAACGCGTGATGACGTGTCTCACAAAAGGCACATGGAGTTGTCTTTGTGTAGGAAATGTGCTAAATAAATAAAGCTGGCTTGTCTTGTTTCACGTATACTCAATAACATCAATAACAATAATTATAAAGAGTTCTGCTGCTCAGAGTTGGTCCACTGGGCTTTTTCAGGCGGTAAATCTCTTGAACAGCTCAGAGGGTTCTCTTCTGCCACAATGTTTGTTTCATCTCCTCTTTTCTTTCCTCCAGTTAATAAATGAAACAGCAGGAGAGGCGCTTCAGGGGCTGAACATACAGAACTTTCTGACTCTAAAGGACGTCTCTTTCCACTGATTCGGCCTTTATACAGAAAAAGGATTATAATTCAGGATTTCCCACAAAAACGGGAGTTTGGTTATTTCAACGTTGTAAAAACATTTCATTTATTCTGGTCTCTAACCCTGGTATTAGACAAGTGTCTCCTTTTCTTTAGCGGGACGTCTTCTTAGGTGTTGCTGTTTGTAAAAGTGCTCCTAAAGAGCCAGACTCTCCCACCCAGATCTCCCGCATGAAGGCCTGGATTCAGCGTGTCATCAAAGCCTTCACTGTTGTCTCGTGCTGCTCTGGCTGAGGAGTAGAGATCAGATTTAATCTGGATGGTTTAGACACTCTGAGTGTTGTTGAGTTCTGTGTTTATGGAGCTACCTGCTCTATGTGAACCCTTTGTGCTGTACATGGTGTCAGTCACCAGAACAATAGTGAGACACTGGCTCAGGGTCTTTTCTATGTTCTGCACTGGGATGTGATTTGGCAGAAGTTACGTTTGATTGTTTGGCACCTCAGGCGTTCAGCTGCTTGAGTTACAGCAGAGTTCTGGCAGACGGCAGTGATTGGCTTAGCATCCCACATGGTAATTTAGCAACGTCGAAGTGAGGATGCATATAGGACTCTAGTGATTAGCAGCCTGCAGCGTTACTGACAGCTGGATTGGATGGTAAAGCAGCCAGGACGCTTGGACACCTCTGATAAGAAGTCTGATGAGACTACAGACGGCTTTGGGTTTGAACCAGTAACGTGCATTCATGGTGGTCTGCTGTGCTGTATAACTTGCTTTGTGTCATTGTGATGATTTATTAGTTTTAGAGATCTGCTCTGATGTTGCTTGTCAGTGCTTTTCTGCATGATTT
>SSNS01000033.1:3062033-3110337 GCA_006937985.1 Aphyosemion australe
GTGTGCGTGTGTATGTGTGTGTGTGTGTGCCTATGTGTGTGTGTGTGTGTGTGTGTGTGTGTGTGTGTGTGTGTGTGTGTGTGTGTGTGTGTGTGTGTGTGTGTGTGTGTATGTGTGTGTGTGTGTGTGTGTGTGTGCACGCCTGTGTGTGTGTGTGTGTGTGCCTATGTGTGTGTGTGCGTGCGTGCGTGCGTGTGTGTGTGCACACAACAGTAATAAATGATGACGACTGGCTGCGTTCACACCGTCACAGTGCTGCTTCCACCTTTAGGCCACTGGAATAATAATTCAATAATGCAATATGAGACTCTGAAATGAGAAATTATGCACACCTTTGATTGCAATTTCGTTTTGCTGCTAATAATTCCACGTCTAAATCCAGCGTCTGCCTGCAGGGTTTCTGGAGGAAACAGACGTGGCCAATACGGAGCAATCTGCAGATTTTTTCCAACTATTTAATTAATCTTTGAAAAGATGGATGAAAATACCAACGTTTTTTCGTCTTGTCCAGAGAGAAGCTTCCAATTATTTTCTCATCAGTTATCACTTCTACTGAAAAAAACATACTTTGAAACAACTAGAGCCCATATTTATATGTGTTTATTGTACTTTAACTGGTAGTTCACCAAATGTGACACAATTAACTTGGACCATTTCCAACAGCAGCTTTTTTAAGACCCATTGTAGGATTTATGACCAGTGAAGTTCACCTGGTGAGACCTGAAGGAGTTAGATGGTTGTAAATTGTATCTGTTGGAGATGTGCAGCTGCTGCAGCTGCAGGAGGAAGCCTTTGTAGTTCCCCTCCAGGTATGAACAGAACCTGTCTCCAGTTGCAGTCGATGGTATAAAGGAGCTTTCAGCATCTGTGCTGCATGTGTGAGTGTCCTGGTGGATCCAAACCTACACGAGATCATTTCCATCCTCTGTCCAGTTCCACTTTAACACAGCTATTCCCTTTTAAAATGCTCCAAATACACCATTGAATCTTAACATTTGATCTTATACTCTACAAAGGGACAAAATACATCAATTCACACCAACTTTTTAAGTTTCTAATCATGAAGTCAAAGTCTTTTAGTTGAATGATGACAAAATAAATCTTAACACCTATTCTCTCAGATAAATGTAAGACATCCGTCCATGTTTCTTTTTGCTCCTCTAAGGTCAGTTTAAGTTCAGGTTTGAGGATCCTAAACTGTTCCCAGGCATGATGAGACATGAAACCCCCTTCAGCACATTTTTGGTCAACCACACGACCTCCTCCCAGTTCAGAAGGCACAACGAAGGAGACGAGAGACCCAAATCAGACCATCATGCTGCACTCCACATAACTGATCAGCAGCTCTAGTGTAAGCTCATGCTAGAAAACCCCACAATCAGTCAGTTCAGCAACTCTTTTACCTTCCTTTGCTGAACAGAATCTGATAACAGACCTTTGCTTAGTTGGAGCATCAAATGTAGAGCTACAACATCAGGATCACTTTAATACAGAAAACTGTGGTTTTAGAGGATTTCTATATACAGACTTTGTCAGGACATTATTTATTAATCAAAATAAAATAATGTGATACCACAAGAACCTGTGGGTGAAGGAAGCTGGTCTGCTGTTATTTTTGGGTGGTGAGGAGGAGAACCCATGCAGGATGCCTGAGCAGCAACAATAACTGTCAGAGGTTTTCATTAGGAGGACAGCCTTTCACGTGGAAATGACTTGTCATAAACCACTGCATTACTTTTACAGTGTGAGAGGCTTCATGGTAAGTAGAAGGAAATCTGAATTAGTTAGTCTGTCTCTGCAGATGCAGATCAATATTTCCACCCAGCAGCAATGTTGACAGACATGTATGCAAATGTGCTGCTAAAAGTAAATAAAAGGACTCCGCTTGTGGAAACTTTCCTAAAAGCAAACATCAGCAGTTGAATTCAAACTAATCCAGGACTGAGTGCGTTAATCTGTCACAGTTTCCAGACCCTCCCTGCGTTCATCCTCACCTCCTGGGTTCCTCCTAAACCACCGCTCCCCTGAGCCTCTAGGGGCCGTTCCACGAAGTCAGTTTAGAAAATCTAGGCTTTTCTGAAAAATCCTTGCCAAGTCACAAATACACATTTAGCTCTCTCATTACACACTACAAAAATCCTCACTTATACATATATATTACATATACCATTTGACTTGTAAGTGCTTTCAACAGCCATGCAGCACAATAAAAACAACCAACTAAACCATAAAATACTAAAATGGAAAGGAGAAAAACCGATATGCTCAATATTAAAACCATGTTTAAAAAGAAAAGACTAATAACCAAACCGGCTAAAAACCTTAAAATATACAGAAGTAACATTAAGCAATCAACGGGATGGAGGTAAATCTATAGACTTGAGACTAAAGCCAGGTTTAAGAGGAGAGAAAGTGAGTTTTCAGTTGAGATTTAAAAGCTGGGATTGAAGGAGCCAGCCTAACGTGGAGGGGCAGAGAGTTCCATAGTTTTGGTGCACATACGGAGAAGGCCCTCTCACCGCGGGACTTAGGAACCTCAGACCTCAGGGTACGATGACTGGAATCCTCCGTGCTGCGTTCTCCACTGTAGCCTCCATCCTCCATGTTTGTTTATCTTTGCTGTGTGGGCTGCACGCACTCCCATTGGCCAACTGGCCGATGACGCGGAAGCAAAGGATCATGGTCTACTGTACGCTATCGTGACAAGACCACGACGATGTTGTGGTCATTTTTCTACCACGATATCGCCATATTGCCAATATTGTTACAGCCCTAATTTATAATCTTCTTTCATTTGTTTTATCATTTTATAATTTTATGACTTTCTGTTTTCTGATTTTAATTGATTTAATGATATTCTTTTGTTTTGTTTTAAGATATTTTATGATGACTTTATGACTTGTTTTGTTGTTCTTTGTGATTCTTTTCTGTGATGAGTGCTATAAAATTTACTTACTTACTTCTGATGATACGGTAGGGTGTGTTATTGGGATTTTATAAATGATGAGACCTGTTGTTCATTAGTCACTCATTTCACATCCAAATGTCATTTTTACAAATAAACTCTTGCTAACATCACAACTTCAGCACAGACAAGATTGTGGGGACCCCCTTTGGGGTCCTGGACCCCAGATTGGGAACCAGTGATCTAGGGAACAGAGAAGGAATGAATCAGGTAGCTAACCACTACTTTAATGGCAGTGTTGACTGTCTATCAATTATTGTTACAAACATTATTCTTAGATATATGTTGACAGGTCTGATATTTAGGAAGTGATTTCAGAGTGATGAAAGTACATTTGATCTCATGATTGGGTTTGGCTGGCTTTAATCAACACTAAGCCATTCAACTCTAAACCTGCTGACTTAAACCAGAGAGAAGTCTGCATAGTGCATGCTGAGTACCTGTGTTAAATCATTGCCACTGCTATTCTGACTGAAGTAATGGAGATCATGACCTTTTCTATGACTGAGCAGCCCTATCGTGGACGTTTCTTGATAGTTAAGCTGTTTCCTCCATGCAGAAGCATCTCCGTGAGTGTTTGTAGAAAATAGAAACCACTAGAAAAGAAAAGCATCATTCAGATGAACAGTGTTAAAAACTAAGAGGTGACATTTAGTTGACTGTGCTGCTCTGCTAACTCTGAAACCAGCTCAGTGGAGATCATTTTCACCTGCAACAAGGACAACAGCTCCTGTTCCTCCTATCTCCTCCTCTTTTAATGCCCCTCACACACACACACACACACACACACACACACACACACCAGGGACAGTTCACTTTGGACCCCATACAGGATCACATAGAGCAAACCTTCCTGGGCTCTCCACATCATCCAAGCCTGTGGCCTGCCTGTTCCTTTGGGAGATGCTCACCTGTCACCAGTAATGAGAGCCCCCGTGCTGAAGACGGGGGGATGTGGGGCTACGAGAGTGTTTGGATGCAAGAAGATGACAGCGCTTTCTGCATGATGGATCGTAAATACAGAAAGCATGAAGCACAGTGATTTCTGCAGGGAATCGAGCCTCCCTGGGCTCTTGTAAAGACTCAAAGCATCTCATGGACCAAAGCTATGCGCTCTGAAATTTAAAGTCTTCCTTAAATACATGAGCATCACTCAGAACTCCTTCAGGCGAAATAAAATATATGCATGTAGGTCTATTTCTGTTGACTTATACGCAAGAGCATTGATCCAGACGGGGAGGAGAGGAGGAATGACAGGAACATTTCAGAATAAGAAGAACACGCTCAGATTTCAGCACTTCAGAGACTCCTGTGGAATTGTTTTACAATTTGGGAAACTGCACTAGAAAAAGACAAAAACATGATGACTACACCCTTAGACTGGACATTTGTGAATATTCTTTCAAAATAAAAGCATTGCTTTATCTCTACCACATTCTTTAACAACAGTCCAGAAATACTTAAATGACTGTTTGGCTTTATTGCTGACAAAAGCTACAAAAGCATTTTAAAAACACTAATTCTTTTTCAGTTTATGACAATAACAAAATCCTCTGGTTTTGCAGGAAAAAACAACTTTATGAGGCACAAAATAAAAGGGAAAAGGCTGCAGAACAGAATTAAGATGGCAGAGAAGAAATGTTTATGACTGTTTATGACAAAGATGAGCTGTCAGCCATTGAGCTTCGCTGTGTTTGTTAAAGAAAAAAACAATCCCTCGTGTGTCTGCAGGCATGTGAAGCTGGTGAGACACATGCAAGTTAAAGAGACTGCACACGGTTGCAATTAGTCTTGCTGTGCACAGAAAGGTCACAAGTATGTTGAGTCTCCTTGTTCTTTACTAGAGTAGAAATAATGGACATGACGCTAAGACTGGTGTCCAAATTATTTCTGATTGCTGCACCTCAGGGTGTACGTCGTGCTATAAGAGCCCCTACAACCCCCCCCCACACACACACACACAGCGAGAGTGCTCAAGGGTGAAAAACAAGAACAAAACACAAGGAACGTAGTTTGACATCATCCGGGGTCACACCCAGCGAGGGCCTGAGGAGAGCTGTAACAGCCCATCACGACAGAGAGATGGATACAGACAACATCTCACGTTTCGTCTCCACTGAGCGCACAGCTGGAGATGAAACGTGTCTGAGTGACAGTGAGAAAAAAGCAACAATTAAAATGACAGGGCTGTCAAAGGCATGAAGAGAAACAGATCCAGTAAGAAAGACACGTGGCTGTCTTTGCAGAAACACTTTAGCAAAGCAGCTGGATGCAAAATGATGATTACGGGGCGGACTAATGTATAAATGTTGAACATATAGCAGAAACACCTCGTAGTTATGGCATCAGCAGCTTTCATCGGGGTAAGGTCTATCATTTTCTGACATTGGAGGTTTCTATTCATGTCTGTTCACCTCAGCTGTCTGCATCTCTTGAGCCCTGACCTGTTCTGTCCCTTATGACTGAATGCAGGAGAAACCGCAGCCCTGGCACTCCCACTTTCAGTGAAAATGCAAAGCTCTTGTTTTACAGGTAATTCTCAGGTCCCTCTCACAGAGGAACAACATTTTGAGAATGCTGTTCCTCTGTGCATCTACACAGAAATGGTGTTTTAGGAGGCCCGACACACTGAAACACAAATTATTGATATTTCTCATCAAAACAAAGAGAAACTGAGTTGGTGCTTGCTTCACTTTTAGCTGTTCTTCCACATGAAAACATGTCAGCTGAAGACAGAGCAGACACACAAAACAACAACTGATGAACTAGTAGTAGTCCTTTAACAACAGCATGTATCCAAAACGGTCCGTGTGTTGCTTGCTCTTCTGTTTATACGGCTGCTGAGGTTTCACAGGTGAGGGTGTATTTTATTTACTAGTGAAGCAACTGGAAGTCTGCATGTCTTTTATTCTGAAAGTTGCCAGATGTTGCACACTGCTCTTGTATTTGACTTCCTGTCTGTTCTGATTTTAACTGCTGAGCTTGAGCACAGCACGTAAAAACAGACTTGAAGTGTAAATTTAACGCAGAGACACGACACTATGCTTCTGGGACACGTCCAATACGCGTCGCTTCACAGACGATGGAAATTAACCTATCAACTATAACGACAGCCGTTAGCTGTGGGTGAGTCCAACAGGATTTGGTCCAGAACTCTGCAGCGAGGCTCCTGACTGGAGCAAACAGAAGAGCTCACATCACTCCTATTCTGGTGTCTCTGCACTGGTTCCCATTAACTTTAGAATCCTGACTAGAACCTTCAGGGCTCTACATGGCCAAGCTCCTCCTGATGTTACTGAACTGTTAAAGCCTTCTGCTCCAACCCGAGCCCTCAGGTCCACCAACCAGAACCTTCTAGAAATTCCAAAGACCAGATAGAAAAGTCGAGGTGATCGCTCTTTCCAGGCTGTTGCACCCCGACTCTGGAATGAACTTCCTTTATCCTTACGGGTTACTGACAGTCTGGACACCTTTAGAAAGCAGCTGAAGACCCTTTTGTTTAAAACTGCTTTTGCTTAAATCTTTGTGTTTTATTCGGTTTTTAACTAGTATTTATAATAATCTTTCATTTGTTTTATCATTTTTATAATTTTATGACTTTCTGTTTTCTGATTTTTAATGATTTTATGATATTCTGTTGTTTTGTTTTAAGATATTTTATGATGACTATCTTTTGTTTTGTTGATCTTTGTGATTCTTTTCTGTGATGATATGATGATGATACTTACTTACTGAAATATAAAACAGTAGAATAACACAATATTATGTGTAATGGGTTGATAGTGTAGTGTGAGTTTTACATTCACAAGTGCTTTATTAAAACTGTTTCTCCTCATTGGAAACCCTGGGCAGGACGAGAAAGTATTCAGAAAATAAAAACAGAAAAATGGAAATTAGGAAGCGACTAAAACAGATTTCCTAGGGTCTTGTGTGAGTTTTTATGACTTCACTACAGCGCCACATAGAGGCCTGGCATAGCTGCTGCAGGGTTTGGGTGTTTCTTTGGTTTAGATGTTTCCATGAGGCTGGAAACATTTTTTACTTAAATGATTTATTTTAGAAACAGCAAAACTATCAAAGGTCTCAGCAGCACAACAGGGACCTGGTTCATGATCTCGTTACCAGTCAGTTACCTTCTAAATCAACCCTATTATTTTCCTGTGATGATTAATGCTAGCCGGGCTGCCCAGGTGGCCTGACATTCACATCCAGACATTTATCTCCCTCTACGCTCGCCCCGACCCTTTATCAAAACCCCGCAAAGGACAAGGAGGAGGATCTTCTCCCTCTTTTAACAAACCCACTGTTATTCAACACAACTCCTTCTCCTTGGCTCTCAAAGGTCAGGTCAGGTCATCCTCAGAAAGTGAACGCTATTCATTTTACTTGGCCTTTGTCTCCTTTTCACACAACTGTCAGCCAGGAATGTGCTTTAATAAAACACCGAGCCAAGATTATATGGATGCATTCTAAAGAGCAACAAACCAGACAGAAAACAACTATTTACGGAATTTACCTGAAACCTGCAGACACATCCTGAATACACCTGCAGAACCTCCACACACACACACAGCAAATCCAGATGTGATGGCTTCAGCTCAGCATTCAGGTGGGATCATAAATCGGTGGCATCACCTGCTCTGCTGAACGACACGAACAGGCGTGTGGAGATCATGTGATGAATATGTAATGGCATCAAGCCAGGGAGGCTTTCCTTGCTTTTTCTACAACGCTTGTTATATTATTCATAAAGAGGATGAGGTTTCCAGGATGCCAAGATGGCTGGAGTCCCAAACCAGCTCTATTCACTGACTCACTCCACCTCACACACACACACACACACACGCACACACACACACACGCACACACACACACACACGCACACACACACACACACACACACACACACGCACACACACACAGATCCCGTTTCCTGCCCAGGAAACGACCACTGCTGCACACTCACTGCAAAAGCTGAAGACCCCCCAGACCTGAAAGGCCTTCAGCCGTAAGTGCCTAATGGCAGCTGCCATAAAAACGGGCAGCAGACCGAAACTCCAGATCAATGCTGTGACTCTCTGCGTTCTTCCACAGCAGTGATAAAAGCCTGGGTTCAATAGCTCATGTCACTACGTTTTAGGGCCCAACACGGACTCTGGTTTCTGCCTGTTAATATTTCATTAGTCTCATCCGCTAGCGCTCACCAATCTGTCAATATCCAGACTGAAAAGCAGAAGACGGTGGCAGAGCCTTTTACAGTCTAGATATTCCAACAAATAAACAAAAGTTCTGCTCATTCAGAAACTCAACTGTTGTTTTCAGGACATTTTTCACAGAAAAACAGGTTTAAACAACCAATGTTTGTAGAAACAGGAAAATTCTTCTTTCAGAATTCTACAAAAGCATCATAGATCTGGTTTTTCAACAATGCTTTCTCACTTACTCTTAAATTAGAAAAGTTTGGATCGTTTTGTTCTAAGATAATGTTTCTACACATTGTTAGTTTCAGTTGTGTTGCTTGAATTTGTTGCTACTTTTATTCTGACCAAATACAGAAAGGCTTAAATAGTTTTTAATTGGGTTTACTAAAGCCTATTTAAATTTTCTGTTATTGTTATAATCCTGTATGTTATTTATTTAATCATGTTCTGTCAACCAGCTTCTGTCTCAATTATTCTATTTCAAACTGATTGATTTGTTTTCTTTAACTGACAAAGTTTTATTATCTTTACGTTTAAAGTCAGAGACACATTTTACTTTCTAAACTCTTTTTCTACACGGCGCTCAGGTTAACCGGCTACTCTAACCTGTCACTATGACGACGGTAACAGTGCAGGAAGAACGTCCAAAACCAAATATTTTTACCCGTGTGACGTGTCTCTGAAGCACAAATCTGCCTTTTTTAAATCGTTTTATCACGTGGTCCTAACTCAGTCTGCTGTTGCCTTTAAAGTGACGTTAGTCTGAAAGGTCATGTCGTATTTCATCCCGTTTACACATGACTGAACCGTGACAGACAGGTTCTGCATTTGACGGACGCTTTTGTCCAAAGCAACTTTCAAACGACATCACCGATCTTCACCAGAGCAGATAAGAAGTGGCTGCTTCTGTCACCTCTTTATCTGCTCCTGCAGCCACGTCAGTAGACTGTTCACTCCCTGCTATCAAAACCAGCATATGTTGTGTTTTGGATGCTGGTCCAGCATTCGACGCTAGTCCACCATGGAATGTTGGATTCTGGTCCAGTATGCTGGTCCAGGATGGGGTGCTGGTCTAGCATGCTAGTCCAGAATCCAAGTAACAGCATGGACTACTGTCGAATGCTGGACCAGCATCCAAAACACAACACATGCTGGTTTTTTCCGTTACCTCTGCAGCCCGCTGTGGTGAGTTTGCCCATGTGTGTCCCTGTGATGGACTAGAGACTCCTCTCCTCTCAACCAGTGACTGTTGGAGGTGGGCACCAACCAACACCCCACCCACCACTGACAGGTGCACCTCTCTCTTCTCTTAATGGAGAACAATACCAGTGTTTTTGTGAACAGAATCTCGATCCCAACACGCCTCTCCGTCCTGCCTTATTGTGGAACGCTGCAGAACTCAGTCAGTCATACACACTCGTGTAAATTCATGTCACCCCTGCATGGAGCAGACTGTGATTAATAACACGGCTCAAGCAGAGCAATCGATACAGGTTAACTGGGGAAAATCCCAAGGACAGAATCTGTTTGCTGTTACTCCTAAAGCAAAGACTCACCCTGGCTTGTGAAACTAGAAACTCTTCATTTATTTCAGCACTTCTCCACATTTCTATTCCTTTTACAGGGCCTTGTAATTTTTCAATTTTGATCGTTTTTTGTTCGGCAGTTGTCCGACTTTTTCTCCAAAGGCGACCAATAAAAGTAAGACCGTGTATGAGACGTGGAGCACAAAACATTTAAAAGATAGAAATAATCATGGTGGTGAAAACGCCGTGCATGTCGCTGTGCTTTTTGTCATTTCCTCAGCAGATATCATCAGTAACCACGTCTTCCATCACCTCCATCTCTCCCCTATTCTTCTCCTTTCACCAGTGAAGCTCTCCAGAGGACCTCGGTGAGACTCCATTATCAGCGCGTTGATATTCTGCACAGGTTGGGCTGTCTGGGTCGCCACAATTACCCAGGGGGAGAACAAAAAGATGAGAAAAATAAATAAAAAGAAGAGAACAGAAGCGGTGCCAAAGAAGAAAACGTGTGCTTGGTCCGTTGTGTATTCAGAGGTGCAGCTGGATCGTTTGCTGAGCTCTCGGGTGTATTTTCTGAACTCAGTGCTTATCTGTTGACAGAAGGTGCAAGTTCTGTACTTTGTCTAGTCGGTGATTGCTGAAGATGAATGGAAACTGTTGAAGGTTTTCTCTGAGGTGTGAATAAAATAGCTGATGTTTGGTCAAGCGTGCCTTACAGAACGGTGGACAGAACTTTCACACCATCAGAGGGAGAAAACACAGAACAATGGGATTTAACAGGCTGTAAGATTAATCATCGTGTCAAAGAAAAATCCATGCTGACCCCAGGTGTAACACGTACTCTTCCAGCAGGACTGTACTGGGTTCACATCATGGAAACACAACCAGCGCGTCATCACCATTCACCAGAACAAAATCAGCTGAGGTCAACGCCGGTTTTCTCCTGATCTCAAGGCATCTTAAACCAATTTTAATAAGCTGCTGTTGTCATTGATGTTATGGATTATACAGACAGAGGCATAGATACAATTGTCCATTTAAGATCTAGCCTGATAAGCCATGTGATAGTCTGGCCACGCCCCATAGACAGAGCTCAGTCATGGGGCGGGATCTACGGTAGTCTTTCAGACTGTCTCCACGTGCTGTTGGACAACGAACAAAGATACGTACTCACCGCTACAGATGCTAGTCAGTGGGGCAGTCCGCCATAAACAGTCAAAGAAGACGCAAATCCATCCAGTCAAAAGTAATAATAAAGGTCAAATTCATGGACATGAATTAAAAAGCCAACATTTTTTTATTTGTGTTTGAACTTTTAATAAACTAAACCAAACAAGTGGTCTGTCTCTCAGAGAGACTTCTGCACCCTTCAGAGACCACTCCTCATAAATAACCAGCCAGCTGTCTCAGGTTTGAAGGGTTCCTTTATCAGCTCGTCCTACAGTTGTTCAATAGGATGTAGGTCCACAGACAGACCGTCTAAAATTAAAGAGCAAATTGCAAGTTAGAGACTCCCATGGACCAATGTTTAGAGAAACATAACAGAAACTCGTTTTAAATTTCTTTTACACAAACATCAATTATTTAGGCTTTTAGAGTCATTTTTTTGAGAAAAATGTTTTTTTCTGCCAAATCAAGTGACGTCAGCAGAGGGAGACCTGCTAGCTTAATCCAGAGACAAATATGGATTCTAATGCAGCTCTGACACAGAGGAAACTTTAAATGTTTATAATTATACTTATGATGGACCACAACCATACAGTTATGAGCCTGCTGCACGTCCCAGAGAGCAGAGACAAGCCAGAGGGAGAAACGATCGGCCAAAGCAGAGAGATTGAGCTGTGATGTGAGGAGAAGCACGGGGGGAGCAGCAGGTGAGTTAACGATGTTAGCTTAAACTCGTGTGCTAGCATCACAATATTGTACAGATTACTATCATGTAGCAGACAATTAAAATAGTATCGCTCAGTTAACATTAATACTTGACAATAATGAACTACTGAGCGTCTGTCAGCGGTCTCCTACTCGTTAATATCTGTTCAGCTCTGGTGGCCTAGTGGTAGAGTGTCCGCCCCGGGACTGGGAGATCAGGGTTCGATTCCCGGTCGGGTCATACCAAAGACTTTGAAAAATGGGACCCAATGCCTCCTCACTTGACACTCAGCACTAAGGGTTTAACCCCCCAATCCACTGTTACGCTACGCTGGATCAAAAAGCAGGAATCAACATACCTTCATTAACCAGTGACCGTACGCTGGTGGACCACGCCTTCCACCTGGACAGTATGAGTGTCTTAGCATCACAAGTCTGGCTTAAGTTTAGACGTCTGTCTTTGGACCAATGCAGGTGGTGCACCACTTTAAACTGAATAACACGGTGTCTCACAGATCGAGGATTCATGGATGTTCCATAGATCTCCTCCAACAATCCAGCACCCAGGTCCAGCTCCCGTTGCTGTTTTAAAACCTCCAGACTGGTCCGATGGTGTGAGCTGAGCCGGTTTTTAGATTTTTCTTTCTTTCTGTAATTCGGTGTTCACCGCCCTCAGCTCTCCCTTAATGAAATCAAATCCTCTGCCAGGGCTTCCTTCACTTCTGCTCTGAACACCACCAAGAAGTCGGTTTTCATGTCTGAAGCATTCAGCCTTCAGCCCTCGTCGCCAGGGCCAGATCTCAGCTCGGGTGAGGGCGCGGCTCCAGCTGTGACCGGATCGTTCCGACTCGAGGAGGCTCCGGGCTCAGAGTCTGCAGCGCGAGTTTTTCTGCTCTTCTTGGAATTTGCTTCCATTTCTCAAAACTCTCAAAATCAAAAAACCTGCCAGGCGTTGAGTTTCGCTGCAAAAGTGAACCAAAATAAACACTAAAATGAAAAATACGCTGAGAGCCCCCTGCAAGTTTTACTCCTCTGACACCATCTCGGTTCTCCCCATGCAGCCCTCGGTTTTTAAGAAATTTGCATCAATGATCAGATTTAAACCTGAAGTTGTGTGTGTTTCTAGTGTGAAGCTCCACGCTGAGCTTCAGTTGTTCAGGAGCGTCTCTGATTTAATGCAATGTTAATACCTCAGCTAGCTGCCCAGTCCCTGTCCTGCCAGTGTGCCATGAGCAGTCCCAGCATGAGCCAAAATAACCCAGAAGCTTGAGTGTCTCAAAGACCATGGGCTATTAGAGCCTGAGTATATCAGCACTGTGGGGTGAGGGGCCTCAGTGTGCCTGCAGGAAACTGATGGCAGGGAGAGAAGAGCCTTCAGAAACCAGTTTGGCCTCAAGCAAAAGGGAAGCACCGACAATCAGGGGAAGAAATAAAGAGTGAGCAGAAAAATGAGGAGACGGAGGAGAGTGGCAGGACGGTGGAGGAGGGTAACGTTTACAGAGACGAGGGTGAATGTAGGGATGTATATTCTGCTGGGATGGCAACAATAACATGATGAATGGGCCGAGGAGAGCCAGAACTGCCCATACAGTAAATACTCACACATAATATGAGCCAAATATAAACTCAGATGCTGCTCTGGTGCAAAAACACACCAGCTGACCACAGCAGAGGCCCAGATCACTTCACTTCGGATATCATCCATCCAAGCATTTATTTGGGTCGAGGAATCAGCAGAAGTCTGCAAAGTACACCTGAAAACTACAACTAGAGCTACAGCAATCATCAGTTAATCAAGCAACAACCTTCCACAGTGGGTTTTATATCTTTATCCTTCTTGTCCCTTTCAGAAAAAAGATCATAAAATATAGTTGTTGTTGTTGTTTTGACTAAATAGAAACTGAAAAAAGGAAATTTTGAGGGAAAACCGGTTCTGCAAAGAGATTAAAATGGCTTTCAGGGTCTTTCATTTGTAAACCCAATCAGTTGTACATGTCTAGAATACTGCAGAAGGCAACTCCATGCAGCTATCAGAGCTACTCAGACCACAACACTTTATTTGTTCTTCTCTAACAGATCCTAGATTAGACTCTCACTCGGCTGAGGCCATAAAATGAATAAACACAGCACACCTGAGCCACATGCATGAGTTCCACGTAGGTGGGAGTTGTTAGCGTGTGCACATTCAGGCACAAACCAGGAGTTCATGTTTGCAGGATTGAATCAGACCTCAGTATTTGCTGGGGGGATCTATTCATGCAAGACGACTAAAAGGAAAATGGGTAGAAAGAAATGAAAACACACACAAAGGTGCTGCTTTATTAGCAGCTAGATATCTACCATCTTTCTGCAGCGCACACGCCACAGAACATTTCCATTCATTAGCATTTCGTCACTCTGGCTGCTAGCAGAGAAGACAGGGAGAGAGGAGAGCAGCCAGGTACATCAAAAGCACACGAGGCGTCAGTCAGCTGCACCACTGGTTGCTGCTGCCCCCCACCCTCATTACCAGCAGGTAAACATCTTCTGGACCACAGTGAAGAACAAAGAGGTGTGGAACAAGAGAGCGCAGGTATAAAAGAACACCAATACTTGGATGTAATTTATGGTGGCCTTTAGGTCTCTGACCAAGTTTTATTTATCTGGAACATTTTTCACTCAAGAGGAAAAGCAGGTGGTCTACAAACGGGAAACTGGGCTGCTTGTTGCTCTAATCTGTGTCATTGATCAAGCTTTTGGGCCCCTAATTACCCCCAGTGTGCGTCTCTGAATGAGTTTGTGATAGAAAAACTGAATCCATGTGATTATTTGTGGAGTATTTCCAGCCATAAAAGCTCTATAATGTAAACATGTGGTCCATTTATCTTAAACGGCCAAAGCTATTAAGACCCTGCTGCTAAACCAAACTCCAGATATTAAAAGAACTCCCTGATGAGAGGAGCTAACCTGAGTTTTTCTACAGCCTCCTTTCATTCCCTTGTTCCTGCTGCTGCACTAGAACCTACTCATGTAGTAAAACTACTGTGTCTCTTTGAATTAAGCTGCTAGGAACCTTTACAGGATGCTTGAGTGAGTGGAAGAAAACTATTAAAGACCACATGATCTCTGATAAAACAGGAAAGCAGCTGGAATTGGATGAGGATTCGTGATGAAAGCTAGCATTACTTATTATCTGTGACGCTGTCTTCCATCGTAAAATGAGAGGAGACAAAATCATAGAGAAACGGAGAAAAATGCATCTCCTCTCTTCACTCAGATGGGCGGTTAGCACCTTAATGAGGATAAGACTGAACACTAACTTGTAAAGTATTGACACGTTTTGTTTATTTCTGCCATAAATGTTGTGTAGATGAAATAAAAAGCTGTCATTTACAGTAAACACACACACATGCAGATTACCAGAGATGTTCCTTCAGATGAGCAGAAAACCTCAGAGGAGATGGGAATCGTGCCTCTCCCTCTACCACACCTCTGTATTTACATATCAATTAACTCATTCATCTTCAGCGTGGTCCTGCAGGCTGCGCCGAAATACCCAATTACAAAATGATCATTAATATTCAGACAAGACGTTTCAGACGGAAACAAATCGCTAGGAAATCTGTAGGAATAGAAAAATGCTTTTTCTACATGTACACATAATAAATATGATGTCAGGCCAAATCACCCCGACTCAACATCTGTCTTTTATGCTACGTCGTCTTTTCCTGCTTTAAACTGTCAAAGGAAACGTCCCAAAGTGGATGTTAATACATCAATAATAGAGAAGCACCAAAGCATCAACTAGTCAGCTTGATCAGCTGATCTGAAGCTCAAAAACTTACGTTTTTATTTTTTTATGCTTGGTGATTGTTGAATTGCCCAAAAGCAAAAACAAATAAATAAATACAACTACAGTATTTTCTCAGTCAGTAATTCACCATCACAATAATCACAAATGTAATAAAGAAAAAGGTGCATTCTGTTATGGTGCAGTTGTTACAACTGTTGCCCCACGGTGAGAATGTCTGCACCGTTAGCGTGTTCTCCCATGCATGTGTTGGTTTTCTGCAGGTGCTCCGGTTTCCACCCACAGACCAACGTTAAATTCAGTAGAGACTCTACATTGTCCCTTGGTGACTGGTTGTGTGTCCCTGAAGGACTTGAGACATGTCCAGGGTTTTCCCCCGCCTCTCACCTGATGACTGCCCGGCTCCCCACCACCCTACTGACGACTAAGACACGCATCTCCAAAATGCGGCCCGGGGGCCATTCGTGGCCCTCAGAGTGATTTTGTGCAGCCTCCAACTGGATCTCTGGAATGACGACCTTCATCTCTCCAGCAGGCTGTTTTTACCTTCAGATTATTACTAATTTGTCTAATTTTGACCTATTGATGATGAATAAATCATGATAAAATACTTTTTGCATTTTTTTAGATTAAAACATTTTCATTTTTGTGTCCCACAAGGACCTTGTCTTTAAAGTTTGGACACCCCCGGGATTAAATAGGTGAGTGACGGAGAGTAATCTGTTCTTTTTAGATAGATCAGTGTCAGCATGAGATGGAAATTGGTGCCTGCCTTCAAAACGGGATAAAAACGGCCCTCTGAACATGAGGCTGAAATCCTTGTTTACACTCTGAGTGTAAAACTGTTATATGAGGCAGAAGCAAAGACGTTTCTTTTCATTTTCAGATGCTATTGAGAGCATCACATCATGTTACGTGAGCTTCAACTCGTTTGTGTCGTTGCTAACTGAGCAAGTGTGTTTCCTGCCTGCTGGAGGACTATGAAAGGACTTCTAGCACCTTCTGTTACCGCTGCTATGAGCCAGCCAACCGAGGCAATTATACCTGCAGACAGCAATGACTTCATTGCTTATTTATTTTATTATTATTTTGCAGCTGCTGTAGTTTTCAGACTTAAAGGGGACCTAGAATGTAAACCAACATGTTCCTTGTTGTTGTTGACTAAGACAGCTTGGGTGGTCAACAGCAGCATGTCATAAAGTCAAAGCCGTGTGTGTGACCTACTTTTTATGTAAATTAGAAAGTTGAAAAAGGCGAGAGAAAACCTCCTGTTCTGAGAAAACCTTCCTTAACACGTCACTAGGGGGAGCCACGCCTCCTCAAACCTGCATGTGTCTGAGGACTTCTGGGGAAACCAACCAATCAGCACGTCCTGGCCGAGTGGGAGGGGTCAACAGCTCTTTTCACTGACGGCCTGAGTAAGGGGGTTTAGAATGGCCTGTATCAGGGCTCCTGGGACAGATGAAAGCCTAAATAATGTTCTTATGCTTTGTGGAGGCTCAAAGCTCTGTTTTAGATTGTTGATTAACTGCATTCTAGGACACCTTTAAAGAATAGCTTTGATAAAGATGGGAAGTGCTGCTAACCATGACACATTGTTATAATTCTCCATCTTGACCTGGACTTATTGACTGGTTTTATGTCTGATGAACCTCCAGATCTCATGAGGTAATCATCAGAGATCAAACTGCATTAAGCTACAACATTCCTTCAGATTTATTAAGCTTGATCTGTAACAGTTTAAGCACAGGGGTTTGGTTGCTGCTGCCCGACCAGCCATTGCATCATCAGTGTGTGAAATTTGTGACGAGCAGAAAGCGTCTAAGAGCTGTGATTCCCTCAGCGTGTGAGGAGGATACCAGAGTTTCCAGCCATGAAGGATAAGAGGCATCAAACAGAAATGTTCTTCTGAAGAGTGTCACAAGTGTGCTGACCTTTACCCTGAGGCCACCAGATGACAGAAATGTGAAGCATTTTAATGTCCATCTGTATACATCATGTGACATGCTGGTGTGCAATTCACTTTTATGATAAAAGACTAAAAATGTTTTAGCGTGCATTTGTCACCTTATGGGACAAAACATCTCATTCTGGAGCAAAGAAGTGTTGGGCGACGGTGGCATAGGAGTTAAGTGGACGCCCCGCAATCGGAAGGTCACGGGTTCGCGTCCCACTCGGTCTGTCACTGTCGTTGTGTCCTTGGGCAAGACACTTAACCCAAATTGCCTCTGTTGGTGGTGGTCAGAGGGGCCGATGGCGCAACAATGCAGCCTCGCTTCTGTCAGACCACCCCAGGGTGGCTGTGGCTACTCAGTAGCTTACCATCATCAGCAGTGTGTGAATGTGAGAGTGCATGCAGCGTCTTTGAGTGTCCTAACAAAGCGCTATATAAATTCGATGAATTATTATTATTATTATTATTATTTAAAGCATGACAGACCTCCAGTGTAGCGATACGGCACATGAAGGCCAGAGTCAACAACCAGCATTACAACCTTTACAAGAAAAAAGCTAGAAAGTAAAATTCTGTGTTGTTTGCTTTGGTTGTTTGTGCAAAATATAAAAACTAAAACTGGTTTGACACAAAATTACAAGAAAATGTGAAAAT
This sequence comes from Aphyosemion australe, assembly GCA_006937985.1. Taxonomy (NCBI): domain Eukaryota; kingdom Metazoa; phylum Chordata; class Actinopteri; order Cyprinodontiformes; family Nothobranchiidae; genus Aphyosemion; species Aphyosemion australe. The sequence goes on from SSNS01000033.1 coordinate 3,079,996, forward strand.
TTTCTGTTGGAATCACACTGAATTGGTACGTATGACACTTTAGTGACTGTTAAATTGACATCTTACAGGAAGTTGTGCAGCTTGTCCAGCTCAGTTTGTTGTATCGCTGTGTTAAGGGGAGGTGAGTGACCGATCTTTATTTCACAAAAGTGACAAAGGCAGTAGGATAGAGAATGAGATTGAAGTGTCTCAGGATGGAGGAGTAATCTCATCTTGGTTGATAAATGTTTGTCCTCACCTCATGCATCATCAGCAGACGACAGCACCACTGGTCTCCGCTCAATAACATCAGAGTTTGAAGGCCGTTTCTCTTTCTCCGAGTATCTCAGTCAGACGGCACAGACCCAAGACCGTCATGGTAACAACCCCAGAGGCACAATCAGCTAAACAATACGTCTGGAACAAACTCCAACAAAAAGGTCATGAATATCAGGTATACAACCTAATTGAGGATGCTGGTTTGTTCACATGAAAGATGGTCAGGAAGTCTACTGGTTCTGTTTCATCATTTATGTTTAACAAAAAGGAGAATAAAACCAGCCTAGTCTAACCACGACCCATAGACATAGCTCAGTACCGGACCATCCGGTTGAACCGCCACACTTCCCTGGGTCCTCCACTCATCACACACTCACGTATTCAGCACCAGAACACCACTGGTGTGAGAGGTTCTCCGCTCAATAACATCAGAGAAGGAGAAACAGCCGGCTGCTACCACTTCAACTTTAGGACAAACTACCAGAGTCCCAGAAAGAAAAACACCATTTGAAGTCACGGACAACAAAACACGTTTGGACCTAGAAAACGGAGACTGGTGTTTAGCGCTAGCTCGTTTCCTCTGGTGATGTGGGTTCTGGTTCTGGTGGAAGCGTCTCAGGGAAGATACCCAAGGGGAGGGGTGAGTGCTCTGTATATTCACTATAGCAGCTTTCAGAAGTACAGGATCAGCTCCAGCTGATTCACATAGAAACAGCGGCCGTTTCTCAATATGTGTACTTGTCTGTACTTGTGTACTCCCGTCCTTGTGAAACGTCATCAACGATGGTCCAAGTACTGTTCCAATCCTAAGTACATATAATGGCAAGTTTGCTCAAAGTTCCCGGATATGTTCTTGCTCCGCCCATTGTATCGATGATGCACTGATGCGTCCTTCTGCGGACTTGGGACAGCAAAGTTTCCCATAATGCATTGCACCGCTAACCGTTATACTCCGAACTGTGGAGGAGAAAGCTCATAACTGTTGTGTTTTATATCAGAAATACAAATAAATCAATATAAAGTTGTCTGTTATTGTGAATAATTGCGTATAACCTGTAAAATTTGCTGTGTATTTGTTTTTTTTCTTCTTTCAGACTCTTCACGATCCCTCAAAATGCTAATGAGCTAACCCACTATCAAAATAAAAGCATCGTTGCTTTGTTTTGATGAAAAATAAACTTTTTTCTTCATTTAACAGCAGGAAATGCTGGTATTTTATCAGTTTTGATCAAAAGTGGAACAAATATTATGCAAATAATACGTTTTCATTGTTTTTTCGTTGTTTAAGGAACAGACTAGACTTTTATTTTTATGTCAGGTCGTTTTTTTTACTGTAGCAACAAGCGCTGCTTGTTGCTACAGTAAAAATGATGCAAAGAAGTACGCTTGTTCCAAATGCCGTCCTCGTCCTCCCGTACTCGGCAGAACGGACTTTCTGGTGTCCTAGCCAAGAACACACTTGTCAAGTACACAAGAACGTACTAGCGTCCTTGAGGTTTGAGAAACGGCCATGGTTAATCTAACAATACTTTCACTGCTGTTGACCGGAACATACAATGAGGATTTGTATTGTTTAGGGGGATTGACATTTAACTGGATGTAATACATCAAACTAGAAACTACAAAATAACTTTGTGCTAAGAATTCTCTTTTGGCTGAGAAAATACCTAGCATTGATCATTTTATGTGATGTAATTGTTCTTTTGAGGCATGTCAGACAAATCTACGTTTGAAGAGCCAAATAGCCTCATTCCTGTTGGCCCTCCTGTAGCATCACAACTACGACACCACAGATATTTGCTCAGATATTGGGAGGATGCACTTCATATTTGTTAATTACAAGAGCACAGTTTCTACAATAGTGAAAACCATGAACATAAGAACCTTTGAAAAAACATTTTAGGGTGTTGCTCTTCACAAAATACAATGACCAATGCTTCTGGAAGCCACTAAAGTATGTTCTTTACTTTTTCTTTCAAGATTTTCTTCTATATTTTCTTAATAGTTGCACAAGGAACACTCCAGTATACCTGTACCTGTACCCCACTTGCCTCGTTTTCAGATTTAAATACAAGTAAAACAACTTTTGCTACGTATTACACAGAGAGCTGTTCTGAAACGTATCAGCATTGTGTTTAGTCTCTATTTAATGGTATACGAAGCTGAGTTGAAACACAAATTGGGGGCTCGTCCAGGATCTCTTGAATTTAAAATAGAGACCAAATGCTTTGTTGAATATTTTAAGACTTTTAAAGGCACGTATCTATGTTTTAAAGCCTCCACCAACCAAAAAAAATCAATCAGCTAGCAGCCCCAGTGGTTATCTACCTCAATACCCACCAATCAGGCTTTAGTCTTACTCACAGATGCAGCCAGTCAACAAAATAAGGCCATGCAGACAGTTGCACTCCCAGAAAGGGTGCAGGGGGGCAAAACAATCCAAAGCAGACAGTTTGGTAAAACTAAAAGAAGAACATGTGGACAGTAACTGCACACACGTAACTAGTTTAGTCTTTGTGAATACTAGGAAAAAACAACCAATTGCTCTTCTTCCACCAACAACTGAATCAATATAGAACCATCAGATGTTTTCTTGCTGTGCCTGTGAACTATTTCAGATTTGCATTTTAAGGAATCTGGTATAAGAACTGTGACAATAAGCCCTCAGAATGAACCGTGAAGCCTGTAATCCAGCTTCTGTTGGCAGCGCAGCCTCCACAGCTCTGCTGTGAAAAACACCTCCACGGCCACGCTGTAATAAATTGTACAGGCTGCTTGTTCTGGTGCCTGTTAGAAAATCCTGCGGTAATCATGCAGACCACTTGTACGCACACATCATCCCATTCCCACTGCTTTACATGTATAGCTCTGGAGGCTCCGAATATCACGCTGCATTTGAATGGGCCGTTTCCCTCGTCTGCTATAGGACCGTTATCGCCTTCGGTGAGATATGGTTCAGGCTTTATTGCATTTCCATTGAGCCGAGTGTTTCTCAGCTCCAGCACAGTGTTATCTCAGCCAGCTTATGGTGATCCTTCATCAGGACTAACTCCTCTCATCAATTCTGCGTGTCGCTCTGCCGAAGCTCACCTGCTTGATTGCTGCCTCGGAGGAACTACAGCTCTGATTGGCTCAGCTGTGTTCTTCATTAGAGAGGAATCGGACTGCGAGCTGACCCCTGGAAGGTTCCACAGCATGTTGTGATAAATGTGCTTTTATGACACACACCTCTTTGTGTACGGTACACAAACAGGGAGCACACACTTCTCACCTGTGAGTACTGCATCACTCTACATCAGCCAAAGCCCATCTGCTGCAAGCTTGGCAAACACCTCTGTGTGAAGCTAAACCAACGATGCTTACTCTAGGAAAAGAGAAAGCGTGCAAATGCCAAGAAACGCTCATTTGCATTCTGGATGCAGCAACGTGTAAATTTTTTGGCAGGTACGAGGTAACTCTGCTGCAAAAAGATTTAATTTGATTACTGTAACATAATATATTTCAGTATGAGTCAGCTCAGGGTTTATTATTTTAGAGCAGACTGCATTATTATGCAGCTTCATCCGGCATGCTACTGAGGTCCAATCCTGTTGTAGTTTAACACAGAACCCCTGCTGTGTAGAAAATAGGTGCAGGGCTAAAGGAGTGACACGCTCACAGCTAAAGAAAACTCATGTCTCAGGCTGTGTGATGCTGAACTATCCCACAGAGAGAAAGATGCTCAATCAAAGCATCTGCTGGCCTTCAAATGTTTTGCAGTTTACCAAGAAATATGGATTTTAGTCGGAGTTTATGTTTTAAATACGTTTGTCAGTTTTCAGTGCATTTAAGGAGCAGAGACAGAGTCATCCTCTACAAGGGTTTTATTATTTTTGTTATTAACAATGGGCGGCTCAATTATGGCAACAATTATGATCACTATTTTATTGATGATTAACTCCTTATATGGTTGCAAATTTGGATGAAAACACTTCAAGCCATAAAAGTATCAGGATTAGTACCTTCATCAGAAACCCGTCATGTCCAGTCCTACACACGTCTGCTGCCCTCTGGTGGAGGATCAGCAAGGGCCACTGTTATTTATCTACTGTTGCATTGGTGTATAATTACATACGTTTGGTTTGGTAGTTGTTATTAGATGATAAATAGTTCAGTATTATTAGTGTTCCAGGCATTAAGGGGTTAACACCATTAAGACTTTACATACATCGTGTATTTCTTTATTTAAGGGTAAATCAAAGCACGTGTTCAACCCTGATGTTCAAATCAGACATTTTTTTATTAGGCCTGATAAACGTCGTATGGATAAAAAGCCACGCTGATCAAACAGCTTCTCTGCTGTTTGGTTTGATGACGGAGTTCACAAACCTCCAAAAGCAGTGGAGGGACCGACTCTGCTCACTGGGCTCCAGTAAGAGGGAAAAAGGAAAGAAAGACGCCCCGTGCTGCAGCTGAAGGGAAATCCTATTTCTGATTCCTGAACTTTAATGACTCCTACATCTTCAAGAACAAGATTTAGAAATCAGAAATCACCTCCTCACACTCTTTGATCTGTGGTGTTTAATATTCAGATAGATGATGGCTTTTTAAAAATGAACTACCTCTCTCAACAGGTGTGCTGTTAAATCCACCGAGGAAGACATCAGGTAGAAACATAAAGATTAAAAGCCTTGAAGGAATGAAGCTCATCCAGTTCCTTTCATGTCTGTTTTAATCCAAGATCATCTGATGCTGATCGACCCTCAGCTGCTCCGACATCCATATCGACCTCAGCTTCTGTGCAGTTACCTGGCTTTTCTGAATTAGGTTGAGACCAAAAGGGAATCGCTTGCACATCCCGGTTACTTTCTTAAAGTTTCACTAAAGTCAGTGTTTAATGATTCTGCAGGAACACGCAGGCAAAAACAGTATTGCCCGTCTTTAGCTGGCAGGCATGTAGAACATGAATGGAAAAAGTGACATTAATACAACTCCATTATCAGTCAAAATAAGCTTCTGATTTGTGCTTTAATTTTGGTTTTATTATGATCAAATGAATGACTTTCCTTCCCGTAACGGCTGAGGGTTAATCAGGGAAAAACAGGAGAAAACGGACACAGTCTGAGATAATTAGTGCAGGAGAAGCTGCCAGATTTAGCTCTGTCTGCTAAGGAAAGATGTTTCAGCCAGAGCCTTGTGTGTACGGTACAATCCTCACAAAACCAGAGTCTACACAGCTGCCTTCACACTTCAAACACACTCACAAATCTCCACATATGCAGCTTTGATATGTCAGTGTGGTACTTCCTCGGTTTCTGCAGAGCACTGCATAAAGGTATCCAGCTCCTCTGTGACAGCAACACCTCATCACTGTTATCACCGCAGCTACAGGGGGTCTCTTCTGCAAAACCCTTCACTTTGCCTCTGCTGCAGTCCACCAGCAGCTCCGGCTCTCCTGCTTTCAGTGAACGCTTCTGCCAGAGCTCAGCCATTCAGGAAGTTCTGGTGTAAAATAGTTTAAAACCCACCTGCCAACAGCTTAAACAGCCAGAAGGAGAAGCTCAACGGGAGAGCAGCGATTCATCCCCTGAACCCGACACTCAAACATCATCAGAATAGCTGGAAATGGGAGAATACCCTGATAAACATGCACCACTGACGCAATCAGGATAAGAGCAGCACCGTAATCAACAAGACCTCCTCAGAACGTGGAGTAATCCTGTCCCCCTCCACTGAGAGGGACGGAAAATGAACATGTTGTTATCAGGAGCTCTTTGGATGGATCTTGTAGGAGGAGGAGCTGCAAATTTGTTTCTCTCCGCCTGAAAAAACACCCGATGTAGCGGGCTGTAAAACAAAGCAGTGAGGCGTCGCACAAAGAGGGACGTTAATGAAAATGAATTGGACTGAAGCGCAAATTTAGACCCTCTGTAATTCTCTAAAAGCAGGTAATGAGGAAATGATTTAGAGACAACGTGCAAAATAAAACAATCAGCACAACACGGCCCAACGGGATAAACGGTGTTTATTTGAACTATTAAATCTGTGGTTCTGGATCACTGAGCTGCTGTTTAACAGCAAACAACGGGACTGTCCACCAATCAGCACAAACACACACAGCATCACAAAGAGGTGAAATATCAATTCAAATTCACATGAGGGCCAATAAAAGACAAAAATGATTTACACTATTATTGAACCGGTCAGGTCTGAGCAGAAGGAGTTTAGTTGTAGGTAAAAGCTGGATAATGGTGTTAAACTATGTAGTTACATCTACTCATTTATTTTAATTAGCCAGCAGGTCACCCCATAGTTTACCTGCAAGAGCATCTGAAGTGTTTAAGTGTATAATTATCAGTCCATAAATGTGTCACACTGCTCTTCCTGGTTACACGCGTTCATCAGCAGAGAGAAAATCTAGACTGCATGAAGTTTAATTCTATGTTTCAGGGTTTTCACACCTTTGCCCAAATCAAATTCAGCCTCTTTCCAAGTACCTCAGTGATGGTTTCAACATGTTCATTTAGTCTCAAAATGACTATTTCTCTTCACCAATTAGTATCAGAAATAATAATTAGAAACGTTTCTTCAGTGAAGTTGACCTTTAAAGGTGTGGTTCACTGAAAACCATGTTTTAATGTTTATCTCTGATTCTAACGGGTCACTCTGACTTTAACCTGCAGGCTGAACATGAAAATAGTCTCCTCCACCTATCTCCTGCATCAGCTTCTGATAGAAAATAGACTCTAGGTGAAACTCTAGGATCAGAAAATCCTGACAGATCTACGTCACACTGTCACTGAACATTCATGGACTCACCCGTCTGGACTCACGACGGGGAAGGCTGTTGTTGGTTTAGCGTCCAGAAAACAGCAGAGAACGTCTGGGCTAGTAGAAGCTAACCGTTAGCATTAGCAACTCCACCACACAGCAGAACTCCTCCAGGCTTGTGTTATTGGTGGAGATAAAACATCAACGTTGCAGAGCAAACAGTCAGTGGTAGAGTCGTGTTGCTGTTAGCCAATCAGAGGAGAGATGTCCACGTATCAGGAAGTAAGACTCCACATCCTGCCGTCTGAAGCTCAGCTGTGATGTGGCTCACTTCTAGTTCCTGAAGAGGTGCACCAGAGCTTTTTTTCCCCAGCGTACGACTTACACGTCCTACTAGAGACCACTGCAGATGTATTGATGAAGCGAGTGTTCCACCTTTAAGCATTGTCAAGGATCTGGAGCACATGAAGGAACCCCGTTAGTTTCTCACTGACAGCTTTTTTCTTTCTCCAGATTTTCTAGAGCTTCTAGCTTCTTCACCCGGTGATCCGAATCAACCAGGATTTAGCAGGATTTGCAGCTTATTCTGTGATCAGCCAATGTCAGACTTAAATGTGAGCTTGTTTTTCGGTTCATGAACCATCACCAAGCAGCAATAAGAAATCTGTGACGTTTCCCAGTTTGTGACCAGTCACTAAGTCTAGCAATAACAGATCTCTCATGGCCAAGGACAGCCAGGTGCAACTGATCTCTCCGTTTTTCCTTCCAGAACCAGGAATTAAAATACAAAACTAAAATGTATCCTAAAGACAGTTCTATGAGACAAACTGGTGTCGACAGGTCAGAAATGTACTACAGTGGGACCTTGGTGTTGGTCCCTAAACCTGAATTAGAGCTTCTGTAATTGTTTCTCCATTACAAACATAAACCTTCTGGATCAGACCTAGAAGCAGATCTTTGACCTGACTCTATAGGATCAGCAATAAAAACACAATTCTCTTTTTAAATGTTCACCAGATAAAACAGAATGAATGTTATTTTTTAAAACTGAACCACTTTCAAATGTTCAGCAACACGAAAATTCAGACAAAACTCTCCTTGGAAAACTCCTTCACAATTAAAATACAGTCAGTAGCTGATGAGGTCCTGCTTCGGTCTGCATCAACAGGCACCGAGGATCCTGAGACACCCAGTCTGGACAGACGGGCGTGAAAAAAGAAAACAGGCAGACAGGGAGTCTATTCTCCTCCCTCTTCCTGAATAAATATTTGATCAGCAGAACCCTGATGGGTATTGATCTGCTCTTTATAGATTCACTGACTGTGATCACTGTTCAGATGAGCACACGTGTACTCAGAACCACACCACACACCGCCTTTAGCCTTGTTATTTGGTTTTTATTGAGATGATGAACAGGTTGTCTAAGAAGAGCAATAAAGCAACAAAAATGATTAAAAATGTGAAAACTGTGTGTTCAACAGCATCCAATGACAGAATTAGCAGGTAGGACTGAGCTGCTTTGACATCCCTGAGCCTGGTGTTGGGGAAAAAAGTCATTAACCATTTTAATCCAATCATGGCTCTTTAGTAACACTGCAGTTGGAGGTCAAACGCGTTATCTTGACCCGATAGGACTTTAAAAATCAAATAAAGCTGGCAATAGAAACAAACGCAGGATACTCCAGGGGAAAATGCATCTTCTAGATAGAAATCTGCATCAGTAAAACCGCTTTCTACAGGTGCAACAATCAATACAAACCGTTTAACCGACGCAGCCGCGGCTCTGAAGGCGTGTGAGGCATGAGAACCAGATCTACATCGACAAGATTCAAGCAAACGATCAACAGATTATGAGGACTTGGACATAATGATTGTTAAAACCATAATAGAATCTGTTGTTGAACCTTTCACTTACATATGTAATCTGTCACTTGGTACAGGAGTTTTCCCGGACGCAATGAAAATTGCTAAAGTGGTACCATTATTTAAGAGTGGTGATAAACACATTTTCAATAATTACAGGCCAGTGTCTCTGCTTCCACAGTTTTCCAAAATACTAGAAAAGGTCTTTGTGTCAAGGTTGGATAAATTCATTGAAAAAAATAATATCTTAAATAACGAACAGTATGGATTCAGGAGGAAACATTCAACTGCAATGGCAATAATGGAATTAACGGATAAAATATCAACAGCAATAGACAATAAAAACTACTTTATTAGTGTCTTTATCGACTTAAAGAAAGCATTCGATGTTATTGACCATTCAAGGTTACTTCAAAAACTATATCAATATGGAATAAGAGGTGTGGCTCACAAATGGGTTAAAAGTTATCTAGAAAATAGAAATCAATTTGTTCAGATAAACAATACCAAATCAGAAATGAGTGATATTAGCTATGGTGTACCACAAGGATCTGTCCTGGGACCTAAATTGTTCATATTATATATAAATGATTTGGTAAATGTATCAGAACAACTTGGTACAGTTATATTTGCTGATGATACAACATTGTTTTATTCAGGATCAGACATTAATGAAGTTATTCAAGTGATAAATAACGAATTAATAAAAGTTAAAACCTGGTTCGATATAAATAGATTAACACTGAATATAAATAAAACAAATTTTATTTTGTTTAGGCACAAAGCAAATATTGATGCATCATTAATAATAGATGGGATGGAAATTCAAAGGGTGAAAGAAACCAAATTTTTAGGAGTTATACTAAATGAAGACCTAAACTGGAAGTCACATATAGCTTATATAAAAAGTAAAATTGCCAAAGCCATAGCAGTATTACACAGAGTTAAGTTTCTACTAAATAGTTCTGGTTTGTTAACATTATATAACTCACTGATTGTTCCATATTTAACTTACTGTGTAGAAATCTGGGGATCCACATATAAAACTCATACTCAACCTCTGTTTATTCTACAGAAAAGAGCATTAAGAATCATTAATGGCAGTCATTGTAGAGATCCCTCAAACCCATTATTTAGCAAATATAAAATACTGAAATTTAATGATTTAGTGGATTGGAAAATACTGCAATCAATGTACAGAGCAAATACACAAATTTTACCAGCAAACATTCAGAAAATGTTTGAAAAAAGAGAGAGCAGTTACTTGTTGAAAGGAAAAGCAGTCTTTAAAAAACCCAGGTTCAGAACCAAAGTAAAGGAAATGAGTATTTCAGTAAATGGTGTAAACTTATGGAATAATCTTAACAATGAAATAAAAGAAATAGGGTCATTTAACACATTTAAAAGATGTATTAAATTTAAGATACTGAGAAGTTATGATAATGTAAATTAAGTTGGTGTCTGTCAGCGAGACTTTAAATTGTTAGAACAGGACGCGATATAATGTATATGAATGATGGAATGTATTTTTTGTTAGTTTTATTACGTAATAAGGGGCGGATAATATAAGATATTTTCTTCTTCCGGCCCCTTTTCATTCAAAAATGTAGTGTTTCTTATTGTTGTTTTTTTTTTTTTTGTTTGTTGTTGTTGTTTTGTTTTTGTTTTTTTGTTTTTTCTTTTATATACATACATACATACATACATACATACATACATACATACATACATATATATGTATATGCTATACATTTTATTGAATGAAATAAAGAACAAAAAAAAAAAAAAAAAAAAAAAAAAAAAAAAAAAAAAAAAAAAAAAAAAAAAAAGATTCCACAAATCACACGACATTTTAAAATCTACAGCAGAAACATACAAGCGCCGTTTTAATGATAAAGTACAATCAATATAAGGCTGAATGAGTTGGTTTAGTTTTTGTTATTTATTGAGGACATTTCTGTCTTAACTCTGAGACCTTCTTCCTTCATGAGGACAGAGAACTAAACATGGAGATAGGAACGGGGGCTGGGCCGAGAAGCAAAGTGCTGATAAGGAATTTCACCGACGTCTCTGGAGTCACACTAATAGGTGGGAGTCGATGATTAATACGTTTCACTCTGACGCCTCAAATCTAATCTTTAAAATATGAATGTATACAAGCTTAGTCCTTACAAGACCTAATCATTTTTACTAATCCTGCTCTTATTTGTGATCTGTCAAATCCAGACGCTCCCACGGCGCTGCATCAGCTCGTCTTCCTTACGCCAGGGCCAGCACACGGAGAAGTTACGCCTCGTATCGGTTAATCGTGTCCAAGTCCAGACGTGCCAGAATCAATCAGCAGCAAACGCATCAGATCTGATTTTATTTGGTCATACCGATTGGCTCTGACAGCGTGTAAAAAGTCATGTAATTCCCAGGACGTAGATACACGAGAGCTTTAAGGCAACTCAGAGTGATGACAAATCAGATCTGAAGGTGGATCTTTAGCTGGCTGGATGAAGAAAAAACACGTTTTTATGTTTTGGAAAATCAGACAGAAACTAATGCAACAGAGTTGAGTTACTACATTTCAAATGCTTTTAGCACAGCTGTCAGCTGAACCCCTGCACTCACAGACACTCCCAGATCTTCTGACAAAAATAGATTTGCACATAAAATAACTAGTTCTTGTCCTTGGTAAACCCTGTCATCTTCTCTGTTTACATAATGATTAATGTAACCAAGAATATGCAGTTACTGGATCCTTCTGCACATGAATATAGATCCATGCACTCACCATACTGAGGAACAGCAGGTGCTGGAGGAGACTGGTCCATAAAACATCCCAAATATATACGCAGTTGTGTCTGAAGTCTCATTTAAACAAAGAGTGGTTTCCAGCTGAAAATGCTATTACTTTATATTTTTAAACAGAAAAAGAAATCACATTTTTTAAATATACACGTGCACTTGGTTTCTACCCTAACACAAACAAAGCCCTGCTTTCAACCTTTCAATAAGTGCAATTTGCAGTCAGGGAATTTGTTCATGTAGGGTTGATCTGACCGGCCTTCCACTGGACGCATAAGCAGCGCGTAACATAAGACACGTTTTACTTCACAAGATCCCTTCCGCCGGGAGCATTTCAGACCTGAAACGGTCTCTTTTGTGTGACCTTACAGGACTAGCGAGGCACAAAATGACTGGAGAACTGCAACACCACTTGTGATTTCAGGAGTTCACGAGATAACAAGCAAGGAGAAAGATGGCAGCATGCACCCAAAAAGGTCTGTGGTTTATTTTCTGTTTAATTTACCTCGACTACAGAGGTTTCACAGGTAATTACGTACTTATGTTTTACTAATTAATCAACAGGAAATCTGCATGTGACTTTTATTTTGAACGTTTCTGGATGTTTTACGCTGCTTTTGTCAGACTTCCTGTCTCAACTCAACCTTTATTTATAAATAAATAAATAAATAATAGGCCAGGCCTGAACTGCTGAGCTTGATGTGTTCTGGAAGCATAGCGTGGAAAAAAAAGACTTGAAGCGTAAATTCAGCAGAGCAACACAACATTACACTGGGCCGCGTCCAACACGCAATGCTCCACGGCCGGTGGAATGGTAAATGGTAGATGGTCTGTATTTGTATAGCGCCTTCTTAGGGTTCTACAACCCCCCAAGGCGCTTCACAACACAATCAGTCATCCACACATTCACACGCTGGTGGGGATGAGCTACATCGTAGCTGCAGCTGCCCTGGGGTGCTCTGACAGAGGCGAGGCTGCCGTACACTGGCGCCACCGGTCCCTCCGAATTAGCCATTCATAAACTAAATCAGGGAACCCCTGCACACTCGCAGAATCAAAAATGGCTAAAAGAGATCAAAACAAAGCACGCCGAGGAGACTTTCCCTCCAGCGTGTTGCCCCCTGATGATGAGGGCTGGGTGGCTTTAATGCAGGGAGTCCTCATTCAGCTGCTGGCTGTCATTGCCACCAGCTGGGAGCTTCAGTGTGGCGCTGGGCAGGGTGAGAGGAGTCAGGTGCTGCAAATCCGCTCCTCTCAGTCAGGAGGGTGCAAACACAAGGAGGAGCGGTAAAAACACAAAACCAGCAATGGCTGTAACAATACGTATGTATCCAGTATAGTCTAGTTTTAACTAAAACTATTTATAATCCTGTAAAAACATTCATACTAATTTATTCATCCGTCTGTATTGCTCTGCTGTTATAACAGGAAGCTTTAATTATGTCATCACAGGAAGTTGTTGACCTGCATCAAATGGTTTTTCTACCAAACACTCATTAACGTTCTCCTATAAACAGATAATCTGACGACTGCTCTCTCTCCCTTAATCTCCCCTGGCTTCGTGCATGCTGAGGATGGCCGAGGAGAGCCAGGTGCAAGTGATCAAGTGTCCTTTTCTGGGTCCTTGATTCCAGGCAGTCTGGTCCCAGCAGCTGTGTATACACCATACTGGGATCAATAACAGCAGAGAGCCTGTATTGATTATGTGTGTAAGTGATACTAACATGGGGGTTGTTCTGGAGGAGGTAGGTGGCCTGGATGCAGCTCTGTGGTGATGCTCGCTGGCTGACCGTGGGCTAAGTGGAGGGGGGTTTCTACTGTTGCATACTTGGATCGTTCCTGGAGGGTTGCATGCATAAAATAGCATTCATGAAGCCTAATGATGAATGCAGGCTGGCTCCAGTGTTATCTTTCAAACTTTCAAATTACCTGGGAGATCAAAGCATCCTTGATCACTTTCAATCTGGCTTTAGGCCTCACCATAGTACAGAAACTGCCCACGTTCGTGTATTAAACGATATCTTTGTGGCAACTGACACTGGTTCCCATGTCCTGCTGTTGCTCCTGGACCTTTCGGCTGCCTTTGACACAGTGGACCATAACATCCTACTTAGGAGGCTAGAGCTGTGGGCAGGAGTGAAAGGGGCCCCACTTCAGTGGTTCAGGTCCTATTTGTCAGACAGGCAATTTAGTGTCCACATTGACAACTTCTCTCCATCTTCGCCACTTCGCTGGGGTGTGCCTCAGGGTTCGATTCTGGGGCCACTCCTTTTCTCAATTTACCTGCTGCCACTGGGAAAGTTTTTAGCAAACCTTGGAATAAGTTACCACCTTAACGCAGAACAAACCCAATTCAACTCGCCTTCTCGTTGACTGTTTCTCTGCAGTCAAATGCTGGCTGTCAGAGAACTTCCTTTGCTTCAACAAAAACAAGACTGATGCTATTATTTTTAATCCAGTAAACCCAAAACATGCACCTGGTGACTTCTCTCTACCGCTTTTAAATTTGAAATCACGTGTAACCAGTCTGGAAGTGAAACTAGACTCTGATTTATCCATGACTTCACAAATTACCACTACTGTCAGGTCTTGTTTCTTTCAACTACGGCGCATCACTCGGTTAAAGTCAATAGTCAAACGACCACATCTGGAATCTGTTGTTCACGCATTTATAACTTCACGTTTGGACCACGCCAACTCAGTCCTTATTGGTGTCAGTGTCTCTTCAATTGAGCGTCTCCAGAGAGTGCAGAATGCAGCAGTTAGATTCCTGACAAACACTTCCAGACGCTGTCACATTTCACCCATCCTTGCCCATTTGCACTGGCTGCCCGTTAAATACCGCATCCAGTTTAAGGTCTTAACTTTTGTTTACAATGCCCTGAATGGTCCAGCTCCCGTCTATCTGTCAGAACTACTCAAACCCTATGTACCGTCCAGAACCCTGAGATCAGCAGATCACCTGCTCCTGTGCATGCCAAAGATGAGGTATAAATCCCGTGGGGAGCAGGACTTCTCGTTCGCTGCCCCCAAGCTCTGGAATGCTCTCCCCCTCAGTGTCCGACAGGCCCCGTCACTGTGTCGATTCAAGTCTGTGCTAAAGGCCTACTTTTATCATTTAGCCTTTGATTAATGATCATGCTTTTTAGTGTTGTAGTTTGTGGTATCTTACCTGTGGACATGTGCTACCCTTTTAGTATGTTTTTAGTTGTATTTTTGCTTATTCTCTAGCATGTTTCTTTTAGATTTTTTAAATTATTTTAATCTACCAATCCTTTTATCTTTCATCTGATTTTTATCTTGTTTGGTATTTCGGGGTTTCCTTTTATTTCCTGCTGTACAGCACTTTGGTCAGCTGTCATGCTGTTTTTAAATGTGCTTTATAAATAAACATGGTGTGGTACGGTATCTGCTCTCTGTGCATCTATGTGTCCCTGCCTGAGCCCTCCAACCCAACCCAGGTCTGCTCCTTTAATGATGTTCGACTCCCAAAAGTCAAGTTGACATCTGCAAGAATAAACCTGTAATTTTATGATGCTGCTGCGTTCACAGACCAGGAAAAATGCTGGACTTTTATTGCTTCATGGTAATGGTGTGTTCATGACCTAAACAGATAGGTCACCCATAGTGCATCCCTAGTATGTCTCTAGTATTTTAGCTACATAATAAATAGAGCTGAGTTATTATACAGTCTGTACTGTGTCCAGATACACTTTCTGAATAGTTAAGGAGTAAAACAAGAGAAGGGACGTGTTCCATTTCCTTAGCTGTGCTGTGTGCTTGAATTCTAACAATGAAACCTGCTCGACTGCATTGATTACTGTTACCTCATTAGCATCCGTCATGTCAAACATCTGACCCTATAAAACTCAGCCGTTACTCTGATGTTGCAGCAGCACATAATCTAATTGGTGACATAAAAACAAAGCATTAATAATCCCATAATTCACTGACCCTGGTTATTACTGTCTGTTGTTTTATTTGGGCTGCAGCCAAAACAGAAACCTTGACCTTAGCGTGATCCCAGCTGCCATTTATTTACACTGAGTGAGTCTTTACTACAGACACAGCTCCATGAAAAACATCTGTTCCTGCACCAAGTTTAGTGCTCTCGTAGGAATTTAAATGGCTCGATTACGGCAGACCTCCACGTCTGCAGCAGCACCCTCCAAAACCGTGCTGAGGCAGCACGCAGCAGCCATCGCTACGACAACACCGTCTCCTGGGATGGGGAAATGCACCGTTCTGACTCCATCCTGGGCCTGGGTGACCAAAAGATTTACCAGCAACTCCAAATTCAGCATAAATATCTACATGATATTTATGGTGCTTTTATATTCATGTTTATTTTTATACACATTTACATTTTTTAATAATCTGACTATTGCTGAGATTTTTTCGTTGTTGATACATCACAGCTGTTTACTTGTCAAGATGTCAGAGATGTTCTCACCCAACTGGATTTTTGTGCCCGTCACTATTTTAAATCTACGTAAGGCCTCGGTCAGAAAATCATCTCATTAATAAATCAGTTCAATTCAGTTTATTTTATTATTATTTTATTATTATTTTCTATAACACCAAATCACAACCAGAGTCGTCTCAAGGCACTTATACAGTAAACATTTCAATACAGTTCAGTTCATTAAGCCAATCAGAAAAAAGTTTCCTATATAAGGAACCCAGCAGGTTGCATCAACACACTGACTGGTGTCTGTGTTTACAACAATCCTCACACTAAGCAAGCATGTAGCGACAGTGGAGAGGAAAACTCCCTTAAATGATTAAAGCATGTGTTATCATTCAAACTGACAACTTCATGTATTTTTAGATTATTGAAATAGGAAACATTTCTCCTGTGATCAATGTTTATGCCATCTCAGGGACATTTTGCTATTCTCTAATATTAAATATGATTATGGCTTTTTAAACAAAACCAGTGTGGCCAAATTACACCAGTTAATCCTAATCTACCACTCAGTTTACTAAAATGAAGTTCCAGAGCACTGATGCATGCACAATATTTATTTACGTCAGATGCAAAACATTCAGAGGAATGATTAAAAGTGCAGGTTGGACTTTTTTCTTCTGCAAAACCTCCATAATTAGTTTATTACATTAGTTCAGCTGTTTTGTTGTTTTAACCTGCAGTCACAACTGAAAAAGAAGCTTTTACAACACACAGGTTTGGATTTCTGTCATTAGTAGTGTCAATTAGGGGTGTGTACTGGTAAAATTCTGGCGATGCGATATATCACGATATACACGAATATATTGTACGAAAATTCAATAAACAGTCCAAACTGATACATAACATGTTTGACATGAGGCCTCTGAACTATAATAGAGGGATTTACATTTCAGTGGTGAAAACAAAACCCATTGCACACTGC
Organism: Aphyosemion australe; assembly: GCA_006937985.1. Taxonomy (NCBI): domain Eukaryota; kingdom Metazoa; phylum Chordata; class Actinopteri; order Cyprinodontiformes; family Nothobranchiidae; genus Aphyosemion; species Aphyosemion australe. Next base: position 3,097,053 of record SSNS01000033.1, read on the forward strand.
TGCCAACTAGTGGTCGGCTTTTCAATTGCACCAAAAGAAAAGAAAATACACAAATATTTGCATGTAAATTCTTCCAAAAATTCGATACACGGCTTTTGAATATCGCTATAATATCGTAGGAAAAAATATCACGATATATTGCCATATCGATATTTTCTTACATCCCTAGTTTCAATACAAACCACTCTATAAGGTGTTTCTGTTGATTGTTGACTTTCATTTTCCTGCTGTGTAAGTTTCCGGTCCAACAAAGAGTTAACTGGTTTGTTATTTTAAAGCCATCCTTTATCTCTCTTTATTTTTTCTTGATCAAATATTATGATAGCTTTGTGCCCGGGCCAGCGTGCAGCATATTGAAAAGCAACGGAAAGTTCTGGGAAAAAGACTAGAAATAATCTGAAATATGATTTGATGCTCAGAAACTTTCACATTAGCAAAAACCCTTTTCCACCATCCAAAATGTATTTGTTTTTAAATGTTCATAGTTTAATTCAAACCAGGTTTTATCTTCTCATCCTTTAAGAAGTGGAAAAAAGTCAAAATATGCAAACACTGAAAACAAATCTGAGATTCGGCTAATAGAATGTTTTAAGTGTTTCCTCAGCAGCTATCCTCGCCTTCGTACCAATCATGCCAGCCCTGCAGGTCTGCAGCTATACTTTATTGATTGCCATGATTGTTTCATGTAACAGAGGTAACTGCTGTAAACGAAAGAGAGCTTCACCTCCCCTTCACTTTGCTTTGTCTGGAGCCTCCAAACACGTCCTTGGCGGTTTGATTTCCAGGTTTCCATCGTGCAGTACCTGACTGGGGTTAAGAGGCTGAGGTGTGTGCTCGACTCGCAGAGATTGGCTGCAGGAACACGAGGAACCTCTATAGATCCACAGTTGTGGCTACAGATGAAAAACAGCACCTTTCTACCCTCCATCCCTCTTTATCACTTTGAAAACTCTTGGTGTGTAAAATTGAATTCCGACAGGATGAAGATGAGAGCAGAAAACACAATCTGGAGAAGCTGCTGCAGCCTCTGTACAGCACACGCTCTGCAGGCTCCAGATAACAGGGTCTTTGTATAAAACAAAGACTAAAGTGGAGCCACATTAAGCCAATAAGGCAGAGAAGAACCCACCAGCAGCATCATATTTCTATCTGACAACGCTGCGTTGATGCATGTGTTCACCGCCACAGGAACAAGTTCATTTATCCTCTTTATTCAAGTCACATTCATTTACAACCCAAGCCTTCAGAACCAATGCTGCAGGTGGATTTTATATTTGTCTGACTTTGACTTAAAATAATGCAAATCTGATCAAATGCAATAAATCTGCAGGCAAGAAAACATAAATAAGCTGCAGCTCTTTGAGGAGAGATAAAGCAGAGAAGCAGTAAACACTTTGAGAATTCCTTTTCCAAAGATTTGACAAACACTTTATCACAGCGTTTACCTCATTAGTCACTGAAAAATCCAGAACAGCCTTAAATGATACAAGAAGCTCCATGTTCAGGCTTCAAACGTGTAATCTGTGTGTTTGCGTGGGGGTGCATCAGCACAGAGGAAATCCCGTCGCCATGGGAGAGAGCTGCAGCACCTGTTCCTACCTCCCCCTGACCCAACGACCCCTCCAACATGGACTACAACAAAGTCAGAACAACCAGCCTGCTGGTTGTGTTAGCGCCATCATGGAGTCTGTGGCCACACGAGCTCCGAGTCTGGACGGGTGACTGAGGGCAGGAAAATAAACCGAAGCCAAAAATAAAATCATTTAAAATCAGTAAAAACATTTGAAACTTTACAAAAATTATTTATCTGAGTAGAAAATTTCCTTTCAAAATAAGATGAAAATAAATGTAATTTTTATTTTAACATCCTCTTTTGGATGCTGTAGGCCATGATTAAGATAATTATTGAATGACAATTAATCATTTTAAGGCGCAGACTTAATTATCTGACAGCATAAAAACTGAATAATAATTATGAATTTCCTCTTGTGTGTTTCCCTAAAACGACGCTGGGCGAGGTTCTGTCTCTAAGACGGACCACTGACCCAATCGCACGGTCAGTCCCACCATCTCTGCCACCTGTCCTTCACCATCCCTCAGGGTGCAGGGAGAGGGTGATGACCAGATGGCTCCGGAGGTCCACCCAGCATCCTTAGTGGTGCAGCATCCTCCCAACCCCCAGCCTCAGAGCCCCACGCCTGTCCCACCTCCAGTCCCTGACCCACGCGCCTCCCCTTCCCCCCAGCTCAAACCCCTGAGCCCCAGTGCTCGTCAGTGCTGCATGACTGGGCAAACACAGTCCTTTGCAAAAATAAATCCCCACCATCTCTCCTCTGCAGCTGCCTGCTTCATAAGAAAAGCCTAAAAAGAAAGTGTCCTATCTAGCAGCGAGGCAGCCTCACATTAAGATTCTGCACTATCACAGACAACCAGAACCTCCTCTTCAGGCTGATCCGTTCAGGTCGACTCAAAACCCTGGGAAGGAACCTCGGTTCCACCACAGAGCACTTAGTTAAATCAAATCACCATGTTCACTTAAGATAGTAATCACTTATCAGAGGGCAGTAAGGGGCTGGAAGCAGTAAACGCTAAAAAGGAGCCAAATGTCTCCAGTAGGCTGTAAACAATCACACAAGGCTGCCTGTTTGCCACCAGGCCGTCCCATCGCTCGGATATTACATTCAATTAGTTTCAGATAGCAGCAGTGCAGAGCGCTTGGCACCCACAATCAATCAAACCCCGTCAATGACAAATTGTCACCCCTCTGGTCGCTCCCCACATCTGGGCAGAAGGCCAACACGGCGCTGATGCTCAACGTCTAACGGACGTCCCAACTTAGGGTCAAAAACCGGCAACGCTTCAGTCAGACTGAGGGATTCAAACCTGCTCTGGTCCAAATAAGAAATAAAACACAAAATGATTCATTTCCTGTTTTATCCTCCCGCTAAGGGCAGTGTTTGTGTGCTTTTACTTTATAACAACTTATGACATTAATACGGGTTAAAATGTTTTAAATGAGCAGAAACGTTGATTCCATCTCCAGAGCAAACCTTTATACCAAGACTTTTGTAGTTTTTATTCATTTAGGGTAATAAGGGTTATAATATATTGTATGGTAAAAAAAAATGTTAAAATAACCATATTAAAAACAAAGTAATATTATTATATTATTATTATTTAAAACATCTCCATGTTTTAAAAGAACATCTTTTTCAGAGCGAGCTTTAATGAAATATTTGGACTAAAATGTGTTTCAATCACACTGTTAACCCTTGAAATATGAAGTCATATTAATGAAAATCTAGTTTTCAAAACTGAACTATTCCGTTTTTATATGTTGTTTTAATTCAAAATGCACATTTTCAACAATTTAACAGTAATAAAGAAATAAAATTGGCCCTTGCCACCTGTCTCTCCTCCACCAGAGGGCAGTAGACATGCACAGGACTGGTTATGGCAGGTTTTTGAAGAAAGCACTAATCCTAATGCTCCACCTGGACGGAGTGGTTAGATGTGAATTTGAGAAAATCCACTGCAAGAGATGAGAGGGTTAAAAAGAGAAAGCATTAAAAATATCCCTGAAGATCAGCTCAGATCGCTCTGTTTTAACAGGAAGTGGCTAAAAGTTCTTCATTAAAACTCCATTACTCTCATTCGTGTCAAGTTTTTTTTTCCACATGTGGTCTTGAAATGTTAAAACCAACATCACCTTTGAACACAGCAGCTTTTACACGACATGTTTTTGGCCCAAACCTCAGAAACATGCTGTTTGTGAGAGCAGCAAGCATTCATCAGAACAGAAACAGGCACTAAAGCAGAGCTGAGTCAGCTGACACTGGCATCACTGCAGGTTGTTGCAGATAAAGCAGTTTCTCCACCATGACAGTTGCATCATCGTCTCTTTGTTAGTGAAAAGAAATGTTCTTGCCTCCTATAACTCACTCAGGATGTGGTGCAGCCACTTCTACAGGTAAATAAAAGCGTGGTTCACCAGAAGGAGATCTGCACCAACAGATCATGAAGGTCTACACCAGGGGCGCCCAATCCTGGTCCTGGAGGGCCAGTATCCAGCATGTTTTAGTGGTGTCTCTGCTCCAACACACTTGATTCAGTGGTTGAATCACCTGTGCAGCAGCTCATCAGCTCTGCAGAAGCCTGTTAATCACCTGCTGATTGAAGCAGGGAAACAACTAAAACATGCTCCAGGATTGGGCACCCCTGGTAGAATCAGTCTCACTTTAAGTCACCTAAAATCAACAAGATGCAAAAATCAATCATGCTGTATAGATAATAAATAAAGGAAGGTGAACATTTATGACCAGTCTATAATCTTTATAGCCCAACTAAGTGCTTTAGACATATTAGGCCACTTTATTAGGTACACCTTGCTAGTACCAACTTGGTCCCACTTTTACCTTCAGATGTCCCTTAATTATTTCTCTAGTTATCTTCAGTAACTAGTCTCAGAGGGTCTAGTCCAGAATGACATTATAGCATCATTCAGTTGCAGCAGGTTTGCTGGCTGCACATTCATTATATAAATCTCCCATTCCAAGTCACCTTCACCAGGTCTAGAAGCCTAACTACGGTAAGTTGTTGCTATTTGATCGGTTTTTTAGGCATTTGTATTTTCAAGTCATCAAGGAGTGCCTAATGATGTGGCCAGTGATTGTAGGCAACAAACGTTACAGTGAACATGGTGGGCCTTGTTAGGGACCTGTTGGGGACAGGGACTCGTGTGACCTGGATGGTCTCACTGGTAATAACAAAGGCCTCACTACTGACTTGAAGTTGTTTCAGACCACGCCTTACAAAGCCTGATTCACACATCTCTGTGTGGGTACGGAGACACACAACGCCATTATGCGTCGATGCGAGGCTCGCAGAGGCTGACGGAGACATGCCCAAGTTTTTAACTATCCTTTGAATGTGAGAGAGACTGCAAGGCTGTGATTGGTCAGCACACATTCGTTAACAGCACCGCCAATCAATTCTCACAAAAATAAAACGAGTATCAAAGACTGAAGAACGCCTCACAGAAGAATTCAGACAGTATGAACATTATACACCCGCGACTGAAGGAGCACAAAGATACGCAACAAACCTTTTATTCATAGAAGGAAATGACGGTAAACGTGGGTTTAGAGGTGGCGACCACATGAAGAGGTGGAGGGGAATCAGGGACAAATGTGTCTGTGTTCAAATGTCTCTGAAATACATAAAAACAACACAAATACTCAGTAGTAAATACACGATCGTGGACCAGAGACGTGGCTGCAATGACGGCAGGATTCCCCAGAAAAGCTCTACGTCCTCTGTTGTCCTGGTGGAGAATTGCTTTGCAACTCTCCCCAAGCGACGGAGAAGTCTGAAGGGAAAACGTACGTCTAAATTAGGATTAAGCTTCCTATTCCCAACCCAAGTTTCAGAACTGAAGAAGCTTCTTGGATGAGAGGCGTAACATCTTCAAGGAAAACAAGAAAAGTCCAGCTGTTGCTAACTAAACCATCAAGACTAACACGCCATGGACGACTGAGGATCAACACAAACGAAAAGACACAGAACAGGATTTTACCTTCAACTACATTTCTCACTGCCGCTGAACGTCAAGCAGAATTCTCATTAAACGTTTATTAGCAGGGATAAAGACGATGAGCCCGGTAACAGAAACTTTCATCTGACCCAACACTCGTCTCATACTTCCTGCAACGAGGGCATTTCCACATGCTGGTGGAAAAACTGAAACTCTGGTGGTTCAGTTTGCCTCCTGCAGGCCTCAGCAGGAAACAAACCCCCAGGCAGACCCCAAAATACGCTGAAGGATTAAATATCCAATCAGGTCTGAGGAAAGCCCCAGGGACCAGCAGCAGGTAGCTGAGAACAGAGTGATGACCAACTAATGGCTGGCTGGACGGACGGACGGGTGGGTGTTTTTCATGTACTTACATTGATGTTTTTGTGTATAAATCTGATTTTCTATCACAGCAATCATAAGTCATATTTTAATGGGGTTAGGGTTAGATCTTAGATGTTTAGATCTTCAATAAACAATCTGAACTTCTGACAGGTTAGTATCTCATCATCACGTCTCAGTGGAGCTTCATGAGGAACCCTAAAGCTCTCCGTCGAGGCCTGAAGAGTCTGTACCATCAGGTTTAGGATCGAGTCCTTCTTCTGAGGAAAATGAACAAAATGATCAGCAGTTTCCACCAATCAGAGTCACTCAGCTGTTTATGATGCTGCAGGAGAATAACTGTAAACACCTCATGATGCTGCAGGGCTCCACCCAACCAAATCAAACAGTCTCTAATGAGCAGTCAGAAAGGACCGGTCCAAATAAACACATCATTTCCAGCTTTTATTGAGCAATTAGTGTCAGATTCCTTTTTATTCTTAATGAGTTGAATCAATAATAGATTCCTTTACTCAGTGCCATCATTCACTCTGAATACGTCCTTCATCATCACTGCTTAGCCAGGTTTAAATATGCATTCAGATGCATTTTTAAAACAACACGTTTCCCTCTGTTGGTGTGGAGTTTAAATATCAGGAGAACTGGTTTCCCACTAAACATGCAGGAAGCTGTAAAAATGACTAAAACACGTCAGCACTGCCTGAACTCTTCCCATGTGTTGACCATTTGTGCTACAATACACAGTTTTCATAACACTTGAGCAGGAGGTCGGGCTACAACTAAAAACAGTAACACAGATTTAAATCTTTCATTAAAAGCTTTTCCAGCAGTCTGGGGCAAACCTGCTGCCCAACACAGTTCAGACGTTGTTGATCAAAGACCAGCGCACAGCTGCTAAATTAATCATCTAGACCTGGAGTTCACAGGATTTAAATCTTTCAGTCCTGAGTTCATGCAGGTTCTCACACACAAAGAATAACAATGCATGAATGGAAAAGCTGAATTTGTGATGTGGGTCAGATTAAATAAGGACTTTTCAAATCTCTGGGTTTTCTCTGACCACATTAAGGTCATGTGATTATCTTCAAAAGATCAAAAACACTGATTCTGTGGCAAATTCAGGAGTCAGCGTGATGAAAATGGAATTACAAAATGGGAAATTTTAACCACCAAATTTGCTTAATCAGATTTTTTATTACCAAATATAGACGCCTTATTATTACCAAATATAGACGCCTTATTATTACCAAATATAGACGCCTTATTATTACCAAATATAGACGCCTTATTATTACCAAATATAGACGCCTTATTATTACCAAATATAGACGTCTCATTATTACCAAATATAGACGTCTCATTATTACCAAATATAGACGCCTTATTATTACCAAATATAGACGCCTTATTATTACCAAATATAGACGCCTTATTATTACCAAATATAGACGTCTTATTATTACCAAATATAGACGCCTCATTATTACCAAATATAGACGTCTTATTATTACCAAATATAGACGCCTTATTATTACCAAATATAGACGCCTTATTATTACCAAATATAGACGCCTTATTATTACCAAATATAGACGCCTTATTATTACCAAATATAGACGTCTTATTATTACCAAATATAGACGCCTTATTATTACCAAATATAGACGTCTAATTATTACCAAATATAGACGTCTTATTATTACCAAATATAGACGTCTTATTATTACCAAATATAGACGCCTTATCATTACATATAGACGCCTTATTATTACCAAATATAGACGTCTTATTATTACATATAGACGCCTTATTATTACCAAATATAGACGCCTTATCATTACCAAATATAGACGTCTTATCATTACCAAATATAGACGCCTTATCATTACCAAATATAGACGCCTTATCATTACCAAATATAGACGTCTTATTATTACCAAATATAGACGCCTTATCATTACATATAGACGCCTTATTATTACCAAATATAGACGTCTTATTATTACATATAGACGCCTTATCATTACCAAATATAGACGCCTTATCATTACCAAATATAGACGTCTTATCATTACCAAATATAGACGCCTTATCATTACCAAATATAGACGCCTTATTATCACCAAATATAGACGCCTTATTATTACCAAATATAGACGCCTTATTATTACCAAATATAGACGCCTTATTATTACCAAATATAGACGTCTTATTATTACCAAATATAGACGCCTCATTATTACCAAATATAGACGTCTCATTATTACCAAATATAGACGTCTCATTATGACCAAATATAGACGCCTTATTATTACCAAATATAGACGCCTTATTATTACCAAATATAGACGTCTTATTATTACCAAATATAGACGCCTCATTATTACCAAATATAGACGTCTTATTATTACCAAATATAGACGCCTCATTATTACCAAATATAGACGTCTTATTATTACCAAATATAGACGCCTTATTATTACCAAATATAGACGCCTTATTATTACCAAATATAGACGCCTTATTATTACCAAATATAGACGTCCTATTATTACCAAATATAGACGCCTTATTACCAAATATAGACGTCTTATTATTACCAAATATAGACGTCTTATTATTACCAAATATAGACGTCTTATTATTACCAAATATAGACGTCTTATTATTAAATATAGACGCCTTATCATTAAATATAGACGCCTTATCATTACCAAATATAGACGCCTTATTATTACCAAATATAGACGCCTTATCATTACCAAATATAGACGTCTTATCATTACCAAATATAGACGCCTTATCATTACCAAATATAGACGCCTTATCATTACCAAATATAGACGCCTCATTATTACCAAATATAGACGCCTCATTATTACCAAATATAGACGCCTTATTATTACCAATTATAGACACACATCAGGATCCTTTAAGCCTCCCTGATTCAACAAAACGTAATAAAGTTGGAGTGAAAGAGTTTTATTTACTGTTCTAAAATAACTTTTATCTGAGACTCTGATTAGAATAAACTCTCATATTTAAAATGGATTTAAAGACAGCTGCATTTTGTTTTTAAAGCTCAGGTTTCAGAAGGATGTTCTTCTACCTGCAGCAAACATCCACCTGTTTTAAAAGAGCAACACAACTTTATGTTTATTTGCATCAAAGCTGATTAATGGAGCTGCTAAAATATGCTTTAGTGAAGAAAAATGGAGGTTTCATAACTGGGATGCACGATTTAGAATCGTCTTTTTAATCTGCAGATTATTCTGTTTTCATTCCCAGAACCTTTATTGAGAACAAATGTTTATATGAGCTTAGATAATTGAGTCCCTTTGTCTTCTCTGCTGTTGAACGATTCACTGAACTAAAGATCCAATTTCAGAGAATCTATGTTTAATGAACTCCGACTGACAACATGTTTCTGGTGACAACGTCTGCAGTTCTGCTCCATCGAACACTGACCCCCGATTCTCACCATACATCCCTGTATGCTTTCCCATGTAGATCTATGATTGCTGCTCCCTCCGTGAGCATTAACATACGGAGCAGGGAACGTGTGACAGCGAGTCCACAAAAAGAACAAAATCCAATTACCTCCTACGGAGCAGGAATCACACACAGGATCTCCAGCTCACAAAGCCAAGGTAATTGCAGAAGGAGGTTGAATCTTGGAGTTTCAACAATGGGAGCCCCCCCATGACAACAGCACTACATCAGAGGTTTCAATTTATTTAAGTTGGTTGAAGTCCATTAAGGCGGAAGGTGAGCATTGGTTCGTTCTAACACAACCTCTGCTCCCAGGGGACCGTCAAGGGTCTGGCCTTGTCTGGGTTCCAACTCGGGACGCCTGCAGCTACAACCCAGGCTTCTGGTGAAATCTAGATGCATCTCTGCTGCAAAGTCTGGCATTTTCTAGGCTTTACGGGGGATTTTCATGCATTTATGCCAGATTATTATGGTTAAAAACACCTAAACACAACATGATGGTTTTATTTCCTCATTAAATGTTTCCTAGAATCAGACTTTTGAGGGCCAGTACTGATGATTTCTGCTGATTTTACAGCTCTGACCTGCTCATTTTGACAGATTCTGCTTTTTCTAAAAATATATAATTAACAGAATCGTCTGCATGAAAAATGTGTTGTGGAACAAAAAAAAACTATTTACGTGGAAGAGCTGTAATATTTTTTTTAAAGAAATCAGATTTTTGAATCACAGATTGACCAATCTCCATTAAGCCAACCATGCCAGATACTGGCCAATTCTGATCATCAGCTGACGTGTTTGGCTTTTTCACAAATTACTTTAATTTGAACTAGTTCTGTGTCTGAAATGTGAGGAATGTGAGTGCAGACATTTTAAACTCCTTCCTACATGAATGATGTTGTGACTGTTTTCATCTGTTTGGCATGAAAAATGCCTATCGCTTTAAAGCCCCATTCCTTAAATTTGCAGATGCTCTCTGTCGCCCTCTAGAGGCTTGCTGCGTAACGTCACTGTCGTAACATTAAATCTCTCTCTGGGGCATAAGAGGCATGTTTACATTCCTAATATCAGGCAAAACAATGAAAACAAACTTTTCCACCTCCACACATTGAATAAATAGTTTTATCAGGACTGTATAACAACTTTATGCCCGACCAAACACAATAACCCTGGTGAAATCATTTATTACTTACCTAGCCATTAGCAGCACGGCTAGATCAGAGTCCGTAGTTCATGCTGTTCTTTCTAAAAGAGCTCTCCAGCGAGGAAAAGACGGCCCAATAATAACTCTGGTCTTTGCTCTTGCTCTATCACGTTCTCCTTTTCTTTTCCTAGATTCCTCTGATACGGGATTTCTAGCTTTCTTTGGTGAATCTGCCGCTGCTACAGCGAGTCTACGTTATACAATTATGGCAAGCCAAAGGGATAAAAAAATGTGCATTCTAAACTCGCATTATGTCCACCAAAACGCTCGTTCAAGACGCAAATTTTGGCGGACATAATGCACGTTTAGAACGCGTACTTTTTTTATCCCTTTGGCTTGCCATATTCGGCCATAAAGCAACACCCAGTCAGTACAACCGGTACGACCCGAGCTCAAAAACTGTATAGTGCAGTAAACAGACCCCCTAACACTATCACAGGTACGAAAATGAACATAATAGATGATAGTATGACGCAAAACTTTACAAAAAAGCATAATTTTAAGGTGTAAAAGTTGCAGAATGTTGCTTTAAAAGTCTTTCAACTGTCCACTCAGATGGACAAAAACATTCTGATTTTGACAAATGCATTTGACTTAAAACACTAAATCTTTATATATTATTATAGTTTTGTTATCCCATACTCTGCCAGTAGGAGGCAGTAAATGCAGCAACACATTAGAGTCCAGTGTGGCGGCTTTTGTGCAAGTACACCATCAACATCTGCATGCTGTATGTGCAAACCAGTACTGAGTCCACTGTTGGGACTACTATGGCTGAACTGTCTATCAAATATTTATTTATTTATACATTTATTTAAAGAGGAGTAGCCTCACGAGAATATAGATGATAAAAGGTGCATGTGTGCAGGTTCTGAGGGAGTGACGCTGAGCTGTCTACATTAAGGCTAAATCTCATTTTTTCCTAAAAAATAAAATAAATTAAGCTTGAATAGCAATTTGTTACCTGAGCAACGCTATTTCAGAACCCTACTGAGCTTGAAAGCAAATATTTTAAATCAAGCATCTTCAAATATTTTCAGCACCGTACAAACGATGACGCAAAAGGTCAAAAATGATTATAGAAGCAACCTTCTAAATGGCATCAGACCTGGTTACTATGGCAACGGTCCAAAGAGAAAAACGTTTGAGTGAGCTCACGCAGACGTCCGACGTTTTCCTGAATCCAGACAGAAACACTCGGGTCCTTGAGCTTCTCTCTGTGTGTCAATTAGCATCCAGCGAGGAGCTCGACAGTGTGGGAAATTGGAAAACAGCAGCTGGGACTTTGGTTGCATAAATTAATATTCATGTTCTACATAATCCCAGGTGACTAATTTAACACACCTGATCAAATCAATAATTTAAAGGGCATGGGACCAGGAAGGATAGGAAAGAGATCAGGAGGAAAGGAAGAAAAACGATTTGCTGCAAAAGTCACAAAGATTTCTAATCAAACCTTAAAGCCCATTTATTCTTTCCACGTCATCCGCATGTTCTCCTGCAACCAGGGTAATTGGTTCAGTTCTAATTACATGGACACTTGGGTCTGCAGTGTGTGCATGAATGTACAAGAGGAGTCTGTGAAGTATTTCAAGGATTGTGATGAAGGTGTCAATCAGAGCAAATCTGCGTGTATCCATAGCATCCGTNCTTATTATTACCAAATATAGACGCCTTATTATTACCAAATATAGACGCCTTATTATTACCAAATATAGACGCCTTATTATTACCAAATATAGACGTCTTATTATTACCAAATATAGACGCCTCATTATTACCAAATATAGACGTCTCATTATGACCAAATATAGACGCCTTATTATTACCAAATATAGACGCCTCATTATTACCAAATATAGACGCCTTATTATTACCAAATATAGACGCCTCATTATTACCAAATATAGACGTCTTATTATTACCAAATATAGACGCCTCATTATTACCAAATATAGACGTCTTATTATTACCAAATATAGACGCCTTATTATTACCAAATATAGACGCCTTATTATTACCAAATATAGACGCCTTATCATTACCAAATATAGACGCCTTATCATTACCAAATATAGACGCCTTATTATTACCAAATATAGACGTCTTATTATTACCAAATATAGACGCCTTATTATTACCAAATATAGATGTCTGATTATTACCAAATACAGACGCCTTATTATTACCAAATATAGACGCCCTATTATTACCAAATATAGACGTCTTATTATTACCAAATATAGACGCCTTATTATTACCAAATATAGACGTCTTATTATTACCAAATATAGACGCCTTATTATTACCAAATATAGACGTCTAATTATTACCAAATATAGACGTCTGATTATTACCAAATATAGACGTCTTATTATTACCAAATATAGACGCCTTATCATTACATATAGACGCCTTATTATTACCAAATATAGACGTCTTATTATTACATATAGACGCCTTATTATTACCAAATATAGACGCCTTATCATTACCAAATATAGACGTCTTATCATTACCAAATATAGACGCCTTATCATTACCAAATATAGACGCCTTATTATCACCAAATATAGACGCCTTATTATTACCAAATATAGACGCCTTATTATTACCAAATATAGACGCCTTATTATTACCAAATATAGACGTCTTATTATTACCAAATATAGACG
>SSNS01000033.1:3110355-3150355 GCA_006937985.1 Aphyosemion australe
ATCGAACACTGACCCCCGATTCTCACCATACATCCCTGTATGCTTTCCCATGTAGATCTATGATTGCTGCTCCCTCCGTGAGCATTAACATACGGAGCAGGGAACGTGTGACAGCGAGTCCACAAAAAGAACAAAATCCAATTACCTCCTACGGAGCAGGAATCACACACAGGATCTCCAGCTCACAAAGCCAAGGTAATTGCAGAAGGAGGTTGAATCTTGGAGTTTCAACAATGGGAGCCCCCCCATGACAACAGCACTACATCAGAGGTTTCAATTTATTTAAGTTGGTTGAAGTCCATTAAGGCGGAAGGTGAGCATTGGTTCGTTCTAACACAACCTCTGCTCCCAGGGGACCGTCAAGGGTCTGGCCTTGTCTGGGTTCCAACTCGGGACGCCTGCAGCTACAACCCAGGCTTCTGGTGAAATCTAGATGCATCTCTGCTGCAAAGTCTGGCATTTTCTAGGCTTTACGGGGGATTTTCATGCATTTATGCCAGATTATTATGGTTAAAAACACCTAAACACAACATGATGGTTTTATTTCCTCATTAAATGTTTCCTAGAATCAGACTTTTGAGGGCCAGTACTGATGATTTCTGCTGATTTTACAGCTCTGACCTGCTCATTTTGACAGATTCTGCTTTTTCTAAAAATATATAATTAACAGAATCGTCTGCATGAAAAATGTGTTGTGGAACAAAAAAAAACTATTTACGTGGAAGAGCTGTAATATTTTTTTTAAAGAAATCAGATTTTTGAATCACAGATTGACCAATCTCCATTAAGCCAACCATGCCAGATACTGGCCAATTCTGATCATCAGCTGACGTGTTTGGCTTTTTCACAAATTACTTTAATTTGAACTAGTTCTGTGTCTGAAATGTGAGGAATGTGAGTGCAGACATTTTAAACTCCTTCCTACATGAATGATGTTGTGACTGTTTTCATCTGTTTGGCATGAAAAATGCCTATCGCTTTAAAGCCCCATTCCTTAAATTTGCAGATGCTCTCTGTCGCCCTCTAGAGGCTTGCTGCGTAACGTCACTGTCGTAACATTAAATCTCTCTCTGGGGCATAAGAGGCATGTTTACATTCCTAATATCAGGCAAAACAATGAAAACAAACTTTTCCACCTCCACACATTGAATAAATAGTTTTATCAGGACTGTATAACAACTTTATGCCCGACCAAACACAATAACCCTGGTGAAATCATTTATTACTTACCTAGCCATTAGCAGCACGGCTAGATCAGAGTCCGTAGTTCATGCTGTTCTTTCTAAAAGAGCTCTCCAGCGAGGAAAAGACGGCCCAATAATAACTCTGGTCTTTGCTCTTGCTCTATCACGTTCTCCTTTTCTTTTCCTAGATTCCTCTGATACGGGATTTCTAGCTTTCTTTGGTGAATCTGCCGCTGCTACAGCGAGTCTACGTTATACAATTATGGCAAGCCAAAGGGATAAAAAAATGTGCATTCTAAACTCGCATTATGTCCACCAAAACGCTCGTTCAAGACGCAAATTTTGGCGGACATAATGCACGTTTAGAACGCGTACTTTTTTTATCCCTTTGGCTTGCCATATTCGGCCATAAAGCAACACCCAGTCAGTACAACCGGTACGACCCGAGCTCAAAAACTGTATAGTGCAGTAAACAGACCCCCTAACACTATCACAGGTACGAAAATGAACATAATAGATGATAGTATGACGCAAAACTTTACAAAAAAGCATAATTTTAAGGTGTAAAAGTTGCAGAATGTTGCTTTAAAAGTCTTTCAACTGTCCACTCAGATGGACAAAAACATTCTGATTTTGACAAATGCATTTGACTTAAAACACTAAATCTTTATATATTATTATAGTTTTGTTATCCCATACTCTGCCAGTAGGAGGCAGTAAATGCAGCAACACATTAGAGTCCAGTGTGGCGGCTTTTGTGCAAGTACACCATCAACATCTGCATGCTGTATGTGCAAACCAGTACTGAGTCCACTGTTGGGACTACTATGGCTGAACTGTCTATCAAATATTTATTTATTTATACATTTATTTAAAGAGGAGTAGCCTCACGAGAATATAGATGATAAAAGGTGCATGTGTGCAGGTTCTGAGGGAGTGACGCTGAGCTGTCTACATTAAGGCTAAATCTCATTTTTTCCTAAAAAATAAAATAAATTAAGCTTGAATAGCAATTTGTTACCTGAGCAACGCTATTTCAGAACCCTACTGAGCTTGAAAGCAAATATTTTAAATCAAGCATCTTCAAATATTTTCAGCACCGTACAAACGATGACGCAAAAGGTCAAAAATGATTATAGAAGCAACCTTCTAAATGGCATCAGACCTGGTTACTATGGCAACGGTCCAAAGAGAAAAACGTTTGAGTGAGCTCACGCAGACGTCCGACGTTTTCCTGAATCCAGACAGAAACACTCGGGTCCTTGAGCTTCTCTCTGTGTGTCAATTAGCATCCAGCGAGGAGCTCGACAGTGTGGGAAATTGGAAAACAGCAGCTGGGACTTTGGTTGCATAAATTAATATTCATGTTCTACATAATCCCAGGTGACTAATTTAACACACCTGATCAAATCAATAATTTAAAGGGCATGGGACCAGGAAGGATAGGAAAGAGATCAGGAGGAAAGGAAGAAAAACGATTTGCTGCAAAAGTCACAAAGATTTCTAATCAAACCTTAAAGCCCATTTATTCTTTCCACGTCATCCGCATGTTCTCCTGCAACCAGGGTAATTGGTTCAGTTCTAATTACATGGACACTTGGGTCTGCAGTGTGTGCATGAATGTACAAGAGGAGTCTGTGAAGTATTTCAAGGATTGTGATGAAGGTGTCAATCAGAGCAAATCTGCGTGTATCCATAGCATCCGTGTTCCTCTCCTTCTGCTTGTTGCCTTGTTAATATGCACCACTTCATATAGTTGGTGCAACAGACTCAGGGGTTCTGTATAGGAGAGGCTGTGGCAGAAAGCCTGAAACTGTCTCTGTGGATTTTAGTTTCAAATGTTTTACCACTAAACTTTAGTCGACTTCACCAACTTTCTCAATTGGATCCCAGCACTCTGGGAGCCTAAATGTGCTTTTAGTTGTGACAAACATGCATGTTGTGACCTCAACAGCTGTTAAATTGACAAAAGTTTCTCCTTCAGCTTGAGTGTTTCTTTCATCAGAAGACGATGCATCTGGATTGTATTCCTCCCCATCCACCTCGTCTCCCAAATCAAATACACCTCGCTGGAAATGTTAAAAAGCAGCTCCAAGGCCTGTTCTGCAGTGGAACGTGCACTCGTAGCTTCAGCACAGAGGGAACTGAAGGCTCTGTCAACAGCAGCACATTTAGAGACGACTTGAAGGTTGTTTCTGAAGCTGTCTGAACTTTGATCCCTGAATGTTGTGCATGGGGTCATGGAAAGGTAACGGTGCACCTGCTGGAGAAGGTTCAGTTCTAAGATCAATCTGTAGTGTGTGTGTGTGTGTTTCTGTTATTGAAGACTGTCTCAGCTCTGAAATATGAATAGATGTCATATTTCACGTATCCTAATGTTGGAGGGACTTCCCGAGTTTTCTCCCTTTCAGGAATTATGTATGTTTTTTGTGGAAGTACCTAGACTGATGCAGAGTTGGCGACATTTCTTATGAACAAATACGTCTTCAAAAATCAATAAATGTATATATGAATAAACAGCATAATGTGAGAAAAATAACTGTAAAGCAATGTGTGTTGACTCTGTTGCCCGGCTAGAATGAATGAGAGGCGTTGCTTCCATCCGTAATTACAGAAGTAGGGAGAAGGGCTTAAGGTGCAATACATTTTTCTGCCTCTAGATGGTGCTCTCTGAGAAAAAAGAAACCAGCAGAGAAAACCACTTAAACACATTTTTCACCTGAAGACAAATAAAAAGCACAGAAGCAAAATGAAAAAGCAACTAGACTTTTCTAAGCACTGTGACGTTTCACATAATAGAAGCAAAAGGAGACACATCTTTCCACAAAAGCACAAAAAAGACCTGAGAAGATGTGTTCAAATGTCATAAATCACAACAAGAGAAGAGAAAATGCCTCCATAAAAACTCCATTCTGCATCCAGCAGCAGTTCACTCTGCTTTGACCTTAAAAATGAAGACTAATGGACTCTGAATCAGACATTACTGTCACAAGGGGAGGAAAAGTGTTTTCTCATTTTTGAGCAACAGTGAGAAAAGCCTCCAGATTTGATGTCATATCTGAGTAATTTTACAAAAGTGCACAAGATGCAAGCAACAGAACACGATAAAAGCCTTGATCCCATAGCAGGACGTCACAACAGACCAGCACCCCTGGCTGGCCATGGCCCACGCTGCTTCTCATGGGGCCAGAGCACGTTCTCGACAACATTCTGCAACAGAACACGTTTAAATAAATAAAGACTTTGTAAGAGCAACAGGAATGTGTAGTGAATCCCAAACCCTGAGCAGAGCAAATGCTGCATAAAATATGTGGCAAACTCAGAGCAAAGCAGAATGAGTCACAGCATGAAATACTCCATCAATCTTACTGCAGAAAAGCTGCTCCACGCAACACCCAACCTTAACACATCAAAGCAGTCTCCATCCTCCTCCCAGAGCTCTGACTCAATACCGTCATGTTCCACGTGTCACAACTATGTTTGAAGACTCAACGGATGCTTTGAAATATTCCTAGAATGTTTTTTATTAGAAAGAAGCAGGCTTGTTTTGTGTGTGTGTGTGTGGGGGGGGGTCATTACAGTTGTACACAGGGCACGGGTGAGAGGATATCTGACTCACCCTTTTCTGATCCTCCAATCCGTGTAGCACAGGCTTCCTCCTCTGGTGCTGATGTGGACTAGCCTCTCCTCCAGCCTCCATCTTCCAGTAGACCACGTTCCCTCACTGCCTCTGTGCAACAGACCTCTCAGGGAACTGGAGGGAAATACCTGCTCAGAGTATTCCAGTCCCCTTCCCACCTAACTCCCAGTTGTGGCGCATGAATGTCAATCCAAAGCAAGAGGAGCTTCCTGTCCATCAACTTTGCCTCATTAAAAATGTGACACCCAGTCTGTGGAGGCATCCAACCTGAGCCACATGCTGCAGCTCAGTCATGTTGTTCCTGGATGGGTCCTGAGGGGCTGACCTGAGAACAGCATCAGGGAATGGAACAGGAGCCAGAGAGGATGCCACTGCCTCCAGGAAACATCTCAGCTGCTGAGGATGTCTGATCCTATGGAGAGCTCGTCTTCTCCTGGAGATTCAATCTGTCTGGAAAACAAACACGTGCAGGTTTTAGTTTCTAACTGCTGCAGGCATGGACTTAAAACACACACACAACTTTTTAAGATGAAGTTTGAGTAAGCTGTGGCCACCACGTCCACTCAGCAGCGGACACACATGAACTCCAGAGTTTCAGTCTGGAACAACGTGCGTGATGAGGGCTGCAGCAGCTGCAGCTGCAGCAGCAGCAGCAGCATCCCTGCAGGAGACCTGAGAGGAGCTGCAGCTCCGAGCTCGCTAAACTCGCCGTCGTTCCCAACATTAAACAAACAGGAACAGGAAAAGAGACGCGCGTGTGCGGTAGGAGGAAACGCTCACCCGGCGGGGTTCCTCCTGGTGTCCTCCCGGTGGAGACGCTCCGCGCCCGGCTCGTGCGCGGCGCTGCTGTCCGCTCCTTCGAGCTGCAAGCGGAGCGGCTCTCTGCTGCGTTCAAGTGCTGTCAGTAATATGCAGCGCTGGGAGGAAAAGGGTATTTGCCTCCTTTTTGTGTCACATGTTGCAGGTCAGGAAACTCACTTCACCATCAGACAAAGTTCACCTGTGTAAATATCAAATGCTAGCTAATGACTTCATTTATTACGGGAAAACCTCCCTAAAGGTGGGTCCGTCTGGGATTAATCACGTTATCAGGAAAACCATTTGAAAAAGAGAAAGTTCGCTTCCACACCCAAACCTGACTACAGGATTACATCTTTCTGCAGCAGCAGACGCTTCAGCTCGTTCTAAAGGAATTCAAGAACCAGAACATCTGAAGGTCTCACCTGGTTATGGTTGTTGTCAAAGAGGCCAACCATGTTCTATTGTGTGCTGCTGGTTTCCATGGCGATATCTAGATGGTTTCCACCTTGTTTGCGTGCTAAAGCGTCACCATAACAACAGCTGATGCTGATGAATAACATTTCTGAACCTGAATCAGTTTTTGAGCACTGAAGTTCAACCAACTCTGGAATCATTGCTTTGCTGCTCAGTGTTGAAATCACACATTTAACCAAAGTTAGTTCACTTAACTAACCAATAAACTGGCCGAGGATTAAGCCCTAAAATAGGTCAATAAAAAGAAGTCAGTTGGGAATAATGCAGATGTAAATATTTAAATGAAATAAATACGACTTTACGGCATAACTAAAAAATCTGAAAGGAAAAAATATCAAAAATAAAATATATGTCCTCCCTGTCCCTGCTGTACCTCGTCTCCATGGTCTCCGGTCCCCTCAGTCAGTTTAGTGTTACTCATTCATCTCCTGCTGTATTTACTTTAGCACTCCTCTGCTTTGTTTGTTTGTTGTTACCATTTTCTTAGATTCTTGGTTGGTTCTTGTCATTCTAGAGTCTTTCCTTGCTCATGGTTGAGTTTATTCCCCCAGCCTTCAGTCATAGTTTCTGTTTAGTTTAAGTGTCGTCTTATGTTTCTGTATCTTATTATTTATCTGGCTCAGTTCAGTCCTCTTGTGTTGCCTTCCCTTCCTCAGATCGTTACGCACACCTGCTCATCACTGTAATCAGTAATCATCACACCTGTTCCCTGTTTTCTCATCACCTCCTCAGCAGTATTTAAACTCAGTCCTGTTCATGCTATCCTGTTGGTTCCTTGTGTTTGCCGCCTCCTCCTGCTCCTGACCTCAACATAAAACTCTTCATTTTTGAACCTACCTGCTGCCTCCTGGATATCTCAACACCTCGCTGCATTTGGGTCCTGCTACTACTCCATCCTTGATCATGTAAAAGTGGCCTAGTGCTGAAACACACCATAATCTAAAGTGCATTCAGTCGTTTTTTATTCTAACCAGTAACTCTTTAACATTTTCATGTAAACCATTTAATGTTTTCAGCTACAGCCTTGAACTAGACAGACCGGCGCAGCAGCAAAATGATCCTATCTGAATGAGCCTTACTCAAACGGGCTCTACCAGAGAAGTACAGGCCTATGCTGATATATTTAAAAAGACAGGTAAATATCGTCCCGCTAGGGCTGGGAGTTCAATCAAATCAGTGAAATCTCTGACTCTGATCTCATTTTTCCATGTCAACAAATTTGGCAATAAGAAAATTAAAAGATGTGTAGGTTGGTGACGTTCGTGTCCCTTTAAGAAGCTGTACTACCTGGAGTCACATGACAACATGTGAACAGCCCCATCTAGTGGACAACTTTTGTTTTTGCGCATACATGTGTTACCGTTCATTTATCGTTATGGAGGTGAACTCCTCGATATAGATGGTGGTACATTCACTCAGATAAAGACAATAAAGTTTCTCTTACTAAATAGAACTTCTACTAAGAAATCACAGTGTAGCCATAGAAACACTACTTGATCTATATGGTGTGTGTGTGTGTGTGTGTGTGTGTGTGTGTGTGTGTGTGTGTGTGTGCTCTGTCTTCTCAACCCCCAGTGAGTCGTAGTGGATGGCTGCTCATACTGAGCCAGGATCCTCTGGAGGTTTCTTCCTGTTAAAAGGGAGTTTTCCTTCCCACTGTCGCTACATGCTTGTTTAGTATGAGGATTGTATCAACACACAGTCAGTGTCTTGATGCAATCTGCTGGGTTCCTTATATAGGAAACTTTTTTACTGATTGGCTTAATGAACTGAACTGTATTGGAATGTTTACTTTGTGAAGAGCCTTGAGACGACTCTTGTCGTGATTTGGCGCTATAGAAATAAACTGAATTGAACTGAATATACCGTGATATTGGTTTCAGGTCCTATCGCCCAGCCCAACGTCTACGTATACCAACTAACCAATCCAGAAACTTTCTGCATAGAGTTCTGGACGCCACATGCTAATTGTCATGAAGTTAAAGAAATTACATGAGCCAGACAGGAAGTGAGACCTGTTTCAGCGAGGTGCATCCAATATTTCAAAATAAAACCCGTGTCGCATTATTTTTGCTGGCTTTTGTTTTATTATTAATGACAGCGATATCGGTTCAGTGTAAGATAGTTCTCCTTATTTTTACAGGTACATCTTTAGATATATTATGTCAAATTTCTAATAATTTGGTGCTTTTGTGGGAGCAGATTTCCAGAGACGACCTGCAGCCAGTTTAAATGGCGGTCCGTCTGAAAACCATACAGACCGCAGCAGTTCCATACTCGGTGTGAACGCGGGGTCAGAGTCATGATGCTGCTCATCTGCATCAAAAGGAGTCAGCTGAGGTGGTTTGGGCGTCTTTGATGCTTCCTGGTTTCCAGGGACATTCCACTGGGAGGTGAACCAAAGGTAGAGCCAGAACTTGGAGGGTCCAGGAACACCATAGAACCCGCCAGGAGGGGCCCCTTCTTGACCTTTTACCTCCTAAACCTGGCCTCAGATGAGCAGCAGCTATTTCTGTTCAGGCAAACAGTATAAATGAATGTTTTCTATGGTGTTTTATTAAATAGTGAACTCTGTGTGTAAAACACATTTATTAGGGTTACTTTGGTGTAGTAGTTGTGATTTGTTTGTACCACCTGAGACACTTACATGTAATCTACCACTTCCTTATCAGTGATTCACTTACAGCCTTTATCACATTATTATCATATTTATGAACACCTACCTCATCTGTTACGTGTTTTGTTGGTAATAGGTGGGTGGAATGTTTCCCACCCAAAAAAATCTGATGCTGTGATTTAAAAGCAGCTCCTGAAGGCAACACTGAGGTCCTGCTTGTTCTCTCTCTCTCTCTCTCTCTCTCTCTCTCTCTCTCTCTCTCTCTCTCTCTCTCTCTCTCTCTCTCTCTCTCTCTCTCTCTCTCTCTCTCTCTCTCTCTCTCTCTCTCTCTCTCTCTCTCTCTCTCTCTCTCTCTCTCTCTCTCTCTCCAACCATAACATAACGTCATACGGGGCTCGCAGCTCCGCTGCTCAGCATCCTTGCAGTCGCCAGCAGGTTGCCATGGTGACTCCTGACAGAGAGTGCTCTGCTGCCATCTAGTGCCACAATAAATACATTTCGTGTGAAAGAAATGTGCTTTCTTTTGCTACTAAAACTCGGAGCAAGCGCTTTAACTCATTTGTGATTTATTTGAGCTGAACCTACAGGGACTATGGCGTTCTTCAAATATTTCAACAATGTTTTATGCATTATTTCTTTGATTTTTTTATGGTGAATCACCTAAATGTTTTGACTGTTTTTCTCATCTTTTCTTAAACCTACTGCTGACCTCTACAGAAACGATTGCTGCTTCAGTTTTGTTTTCTGCTTCATAATGTCAGGTCTTCAAATAAATAAACTAACTGTTTAACTTTCATTATTAAACTATTTCTGCTAAATGTCCAGTTCTTCCAACGGGGGATTCTGATTTCTGCTGTTCAGTTTTGTTTTCTCCACTCTTCATCTACATTTTGGGCTGTGTTAAAATGTTTTTGTGACTTTTGCTCCTAAACCTTCAAATACATTTAGCTCTAGCTTATCTTTGTTTCAGCTTCACTTCTTAAGCAGCTTTAGAAATCAGCATTCAAACATCATTTGTGCAAGAAATGTGATTCATCTACTCTTTTTAACTTTGTACCCAAGTGTCTGCCTCGTATTTCTAATAATGCTATGATAGGTAGAAACGTGACAGACAGAGAGCTTGTCACCAGTCAACTGGAGTCTTTCTTCAGGTCAGGTGCCAGTCGCCCTACAAGTCATAGATGACTTCTCAAATAGTGATGACTTCCATCTCTGGATGGAAACTAATGTTAATTATCACCTATCGAAATGGTAATGATCAAAGGATTTCTAACACAAGGTAACGGCCTGATTATCTGTAAAGATCAAAAAACAGAATTAGCTCTAATTTTCCTCTAATCATGAAAAACCATCCAAGTTAAATCAGTGGTTACAGAGAGATGTAAGCAAAAGCAGGAGGTCTACCTGAACTGACTCGTGCAGCCATTTCCCTGCATGTGGACAACAGGACTTGTGGGGATACTGACTGAGTGCTCTTCACCTTCCTGTGGAAAAACAGGTTAGATTAGAACAAGTGTGATGATGAATAACCATGAACATGGTGGACGCATCACTGCAGACGCAGCACCAATCTCCACCCTTCCCTCACTCGTGAACAAGACCCCGAGATACTGAAGCTCCTCCACTTGGGGCAGGACCTCGTCCCTGACCTGGAGAAGGCATTCTACCCTTTTCCGACTCAAGACCATGGTCTCGGATTTAGAGGAGCTGATTCTCATCCCAGCTGCTTCACACCCGGCTGTGAACTGCTCCAGCGAAAGCTGGAGATCACGTTCTGATGAAGCCAACAGGACCACATCATCTGCAAAAAGCAGAGACCTGATCCTTAGGCCACCAAAACGGATCCCCTCACCACCTTGGCTGCACCTAGAAATCCTGTCCATAAAAGTTATGAACAGAATCGGTGACAAAGGGCAGCCTTGGCGGAGTCCAACTCTCACCGGAAACGAGCCCGACTTACCAAGCTCTGACACTGGTCATACAGGGTACACTCCTGTCTCCATTTGGAATTTTATTCCTCACCACATTTTCTCATGGTTTAAGTTTTATCCTGGTTGTGACACGACGTGGAGAAGCTTCCAGAAAAGATCTGTGTTTCTCCAACAAGGTCAATTAGCATGGTCCCTGATACACAAACAACATTGTACACTCCATACCTATTTGATTTGCAATAACAGGATCATAGTGTATTAAAAAATCATTATTTTTTCTGATTGAGTTGAGAAACGGCTCATTTTTGTGAATCAGTTGTTTAATATGGACAGCTTATGTCTTACACTGAACCCTTAAACACACATTTCCAGGCACAGGGTGTCAGGAGGCTTTTTAGAGTACCTACACTGTGTATATAGTGGCTGCTTCTCTAATTATTGACACTTTTTATATTAATTATTTCATCCTGAGTATATTATTACTTCCTATATTTGCTTATCTCTTATTTTTTATTTCTCACACATCTGGCAGTAAAACCCTTCTGATTCTGATCCTAAAGGTGTTTCCCTCCCAACACATACATAGGAAGAATCTATCTAGCTAACCATAAAAATAGTGACAAGAACATCCGTGTTTTGTATCAGAGAGAAGCCTTATCTGTTCCAAATGTCATTTCTTATTAGAATTCCTTTGTCACGGATATTATTTGGAAAAGAGTTGGGACAACTCCTAGGTTTCCTGTAACGAATAGGGTGAAGGAAGTCGTCATTAGTGTAAACGTGACAAAGTTCAAGAGGAACACTGAAGTGAACTTGTTTTTGTGGAAGCCACCCTGAGACCACCCATCTGCTCACATGCTTCTGGAAAGACTTTAGCAGATTTATGATTGGACAGCTCCACAAGGACTTCAATTTGCACCAGAAACGCTATCGCCTTTTATTTTGAAAGAATTTACAGTAAATGTTTCTAGTGAATAACTTTTAAATGTAGATACCAATTCCTCTTGTCCTCCTCGTTCTTTATCTCCTTAAAGAAGGACAAAAAAATGATGACTTTTTGTCAGCTTCACTGAGATAAGGAGGCTAAAATGCTCTGTTTTAAATGACTGAGCAGAACCTAATGCTCAATGCCCCCTATGCCATGCCGAGCATAATTTAGTAGCATTAAGAAAATCAAACATTTCACTAATAAGCACGGCAAAAAAAAAAAGGCACTTACATTTCCAAGTAAATCACTTTCCTCCCAAATACATAAATACTGCTAAGACTGGGTGGCATTGTTGATGCAAAGCAAAAAAAAAAATCAGTCTGGCTGAAGCATTGGAAGCTGCAAACTGTCAGTTGGTGCAAAACACAAGGTCTGACCATGTGTTTGGTTTTGGATAAGCACCAAGGTTTTTATTTGGCCGAGGGCTTAATGACACTGAGTTCCAGACAAAGAGAGAGATGGAAAATGCTGCAGTACGTGATCTTATCCAGCCATGTCTTAAATGTCAGGATGGTACCAGTGCAACACTCCATAACCTTCAAACAGCTCACAAACAGATGCGTATATCTTGTTTGTTTGACAGAAAACAGCTACCAGAGAATTTAAAGCCAAACCGGTTAAAATGAAGATATTTTATGAGCAAAGTTCAAATGAGCAAAGGGATCAAGCAGATCTTAGTTTGAGAATGGTTGGATTTTGGCCAGTAAGTGTGCACCATTCAGTAAACATCATGTTCTTGTTCCTGAGCTAATAAAATCAAATTAGTTTTAGAAAGAACCTGGAAAACAAAACAACCCACTAAATCCAGAGATTCTGGTGCTTTTCCTGTGTTCTGGTGGCCTGTGAAGAAGTCTCTCTTCGCTCTGTTGACCAGGAAGTATTGGTGGTCCCTGGCTGGTTCCAGGTGCAAATCGAGACTGTTCAGATGTTTAAGTCAAGGCCCAGAATTAAGTCCAGCATTTTCACCACGAGGTCTTTCTTGGTTTTAATTGTTGTTTCTATCTGTTTTGATGTTTTATTGTATGTGTTGCTTTTCAGTGGCGTGTCCAGCAGCACCTTGGGCCTCTGCTGAAGGTTGTGGAAGGTGCTCTATAATGAATACATGAATGAATGGAGTCGCGCATGCGCAGAACATAACCTGAGACTATAACCGTGTTTACAAATAAGCCATGAGCGCCTGCTCCTGCACATGAGTAGACCTTTGGTTCAGACATGCGTAGAGAACGTCGGACACTGACCACGCATGCGCGACTCGTTGCTGGTAGCTACTCAGTTCAGGTAGTGACCGCTAGAATAAGTTGACGGTGATGTGAAGATGGCGGCTCACAGTCGCTCTCCGCTGTTGCTGCTGCGCTTTTTATTGGTGTGTGTCTGTAGTCTGGCCTCTGTCCGGGGCTCGAAGGTTCCGAGCGGCCCGGCCGAACCCCCCCATCCTCACGGCGCCAGAGTCCTGGACCCGCTGACCAGGGAGGCACCTGTCGTCGCTGGGGCCTCGCAGCTCCGAAGGGCGGCCGGTTGGAAGCTGGCGGAGGAGGAGGCCTGCCGGGAGGACCTGACCCGCCTCTGCCCCAAGCACACCTGGACCAACAACCTTGCGGTTCTGGAGTGCCTGCAGGACCGCAAAGAGGTGAGCGTCACACGGCCTGGCTGGCTCCGCTTACCCCGTGAGGAGGTAGACATCCGCGGGGCGGGGCGTGTCGCGCGCTCCGGTGGTCCAGCGTTTTCCAGCTCGACTCGGAGACAGAGAGATGGTCACCGACCATGTCTCCATCTTCCAGACATGAAAACGTGTCTGTTTCTCTCTTGAACAGCAGCCTAGTGCCAGACTCAACAGCAGTGATTCATCCTAGAGCTGCAGCAGCAGCAGAGCTGCTTAAATCAGCAGGTCGCTGCTCCTCTGCTTCAGGGAGAAGTGAGGTGATGAGGCTGGCTCCTGGTCACACAGCTCCTGACTCAACACACCCACCCACTCTCAGGTCTTTTACACCCTGACCTCGTTTCTTATTTCTTGGTTCAGTGCTGAGGAGAAGACACTAGTGTCTGAATCAGACAGGAGCTGCATCTGATCAGGTGGAGAAAAAACTAGACTAATCGTGTTTGAATGCGTGAAAAGGAAAGAGATCTGCAGACATAGATACAACCTTGTATTTTGACATGTGTGCATTAGAAATGTCTCTTTGCATCATCTGTAGCTGGTTTGTATGTTTAGTTGCTGTTTGGAGCTTTGCCACCCCCACGCCCTGCTCAGCAGCACCATGAACTGACCTCAGAGGGTCTGACACTTATTAACTGGTTTGGAGGTTAAGTGCAGTCAGCTGGCTGTCAGGTGACTTGTGAGTTAGAAACCACAGACTTTGCATTTTCATTGTTTGGGATGAAAATCCTGTCACCCACCACATGTTTAAGCATTTTGGCAGGCCGAGCTTGTTTTCCTTCTATTGCAGCAACATTCTGCCTCTGAGAAGCTGTCGCGGCTCAGACGATCAGCTGGTTGGTCACATTCACTCATGTGGAAACACAAATGCTCCATCTGTTTATAGAAACACAGCATTCCTATGTTTTTGCTGGTTTTTTCCACTCGGTGCAGGAGATAAAACGTCTGATGATGTTATGGAAACTGCTGAGGTGTCGGTTTTCTCATGAACCCTCAGTGACTTCAGTTAACTGGGTTTAGTCATCCAGCAGCTGGAATCTGCCGTCTCCGGGTCTGCAGCAGTGTTCTGTAATTCACACGGGGGAGGCGGGCTTTGGTTCAATCCAAGCGTCTTATTTCCAGGTTGAAGTTTAGGTCAGGATAAGAGCTTGTATCTCATTAAAATGACCCCTTGATGGTGCCAACGCCGGTAAAATCGTATAGTGTGCCGACCGTTTTTCTGGACGGTGTAAAACGGCGTGATAGGGTCCTTTAAAGTGTCCTGATTTCAGCGTCTGAGATTCTGATTGTTAATCTTTTTCCTGCTTTAGTGAAGAGTTGAAATAACCTATTTATATTTTATAGCACGCTTCAGAGCGGCTTAGAAATGGCTGAAAAGTGACATCATGACGCCGATGGGATGCACTCACCCTTAAAAAGCTGTTCTCTTCCTGGGAAGTAGTTTTACTTTAGTTTTTCAGTTATGTTGACTCCATCCTACACACACACACACACGCTTTACAGGGATAATGACATTAATCTGACTTCCTAACAGCCTACTGAAGAGCTAAACGGATCTTTATCTGAACATCTGAAAGACGTCGGTTATAAACTCACTGCTGCAGAGCAGACCTGGCCAGCAGCCCCCACCGGCTCCAGCCTGGCAGCACTGAGGACGCTGAATAGCTTGAAGCACGGTCCTGTCAGGTTTCTGTCTGTAGACTTCCTCTGTTTTTACTTTCAGCCTTGACGGCTAGTTGTTGTGTCTGAGTGAGACTGATGGGGCCAGCAGTAGATTAGAGGAGCTGCACGTCACTTCCTCCCCTGCAGAAACACCACTACCCCGTCGCCACCCACCTCAAAAGCAAAATGGAGATAAAAGTGTGACTGTTTATGATGTGAGAGTCATTCGTTTTCTCAGTTATGAGTCCACCAAGGTGAAGCCACACCTGTCCGCTAACGCCCCGCGTTTAGCTTGACTGCTGTCAACCCCATTAAAGATGGCTGCCCCGGCTCACATATGCTAAATGTGATGAATGTCATTCGGCACCTCTGATCTGGTGTGAGTGCGGTCGTGTTGTGTGTGATATTGAGCATCAGGTTTGTTTCTAGTTTGGACTAAATCAGCCTTCAGATCCACTTCTCAACACAAGATGCTTTTAGATGAAAACTCTGAAAGGTGTTTTAGGGGATGCTTTAGTTGGTTCTGAATGTGTTTATGTAATCCTACACAGATGCATGTTTTAGAGAAGACTGGCCATGATTACCACCCATGTTCCTGCAACAAGCGTGGATAAATCAAATCATCTGGTTTTCATGAACAAACGTACTCGGCCTCGTACTAAATTCATCTTTTCTTCCTGTTTTGAGTGACTTTTACTCTCCTGTTGTTTCCCAGCTAAAGTTTATTAAAACAGGCCTTTGGTTTCAGCCAGGACAAATTCTCTATAGCAATTAAGACATGAATAACTAAAGGTGAAGTTAAACAAACTTGGTAGTTTAACCATGAAGACGAGACGCTCCATCAGTGTTTTACCTGTTTTCTGTCTTCCTGCAGGAAGCGGAGCTCGCTCCTGACTGCAACCATGTGAGTTATTTACACGTTTAGATGAACATAGCTGTTGAACATTCTGAGGCCTCCTGAACACTTTTAATCTCTCCCGCAGCTCCTGTGGAACTACAAGTTAAATCTGACAACAGACCCAAAGTTCGAGTCTGTGGCTACAGAAGTGTGCAGGAGCACCATCGCTGAGGTCCGTCTGTCTTCTGCTGGTGTCTAGGTAGTTGTGGTTCAGTCCTGTTGACGGTCGTGTGCTCCACACCTGCAGATAAAGGAGTGTAACGAGGAGGTGAGGGGGAGGGGCTACCTGGTGTCGTGCCTTGTGGACCACAGAGGAAACATCAGCGAGTACCAGTGCAACCAGTACATCACTAAGATCACCAGTATCATCTTTAGTGACTACAGACTGATTTGTGGGTTTATGGACAAATGCAAAGAAGATATTAACAACCTGCACTGTGGCAGCATCAACGTAGGACAGAAGGTGAGTGTCCCACGTCCTTTTGGGCTGCCATGTGGGTCTCTAATACCTTTAGAAACATCCCAAATCTGAACAACCTATCCATTTGTTTCCCGTCATTGTTTGGTTTTAGGAATGATCTGCTTGTTACGTACCAGACCGTCTAGGTGGTCTGGGTAACAACAATAGGATGGATGTTCAGATGGTAAAATCATGGCAAGATGTTTTATTAACAAAAGTATCCAAATCAAACCCTTAGTCTGCTTTAAGCAGGCTGGTCAGAAAGACGTCACCTTACTGGTACACACATGAATAGTTGTCCAGGACTACATCCTAAACGGTTAACAGAGTGAAAACTGAATTGTTTGCTTACAACTTAACATGAGACCCAAAAAACAGCTTAAACAAAAACGTCTCAGAGAATTAGCCCTAAATGTTTTCCCATCTTTACTGGGTCGCCACCCCCAGAGTGAACGCCACATTAATTGGACATCACATTACCTTTCTACAGGCTAACTCAGGGAAAACCTCTAGTCTGCACTTGACAGACATGTTTACAGAATTCACCCAAAAGGGTTACCACACCGTCTAGCTAAAAGTTTAAACTCTGAGACAAGCTGTTAAAAATCAAGAAAACACAGAAAATAACCACCGCCGGGGAGACAACAGGACAGAGCTTCTTCCTGTCCTGCTGCTCCAAGAGTCTGAGGTGTGGCTGGGCTTTGTAGCGGTGTCTGGGCTGATTGAGAGTTGGGACAGCTGGTGCATTAGTGGGAGTGGAGCCAGGTGCTACAGGTGCTCTCCTCACTCTCTCAGGAACGGAGAAACCACAGGAGAAGGTTAAAATACAAAACAGCCAAGGGCTGGAACACTGCTTAAAATGAGCCGTTTGGTAAAATCCTTGCTTGTGATGTCACAAACAGGAACATTAGAATAGAACTACCTCTCACGTGTAAGAGAGAGCTGCTGCCGGAGGAGCAGCGGCTCTACTCCAAGCCCCTCCCAGATAACGGCGCTTCTCAGCTTATAGCAGCCTGAGCGGGGGATGGGTGGGCGTGGCCAGCTCCAGCCTGTTTTCGTAGTGACGGAGCCCTGGAGCCCAGTCTTTGCTTGTCCGTGGCAGTGGCTCCAGCGTACCACAGTGATGGAGGAGGTGAGGACTGACTCCATGATGGCCGTATAGNTTTGATGTATAATATGTGTGGGTGTGTATGTCTGTTTAGCCAGAAAAAAATTTAAAACTCTCAGCCAATCAGGGAGAGAGAGAACTGGACCATCATCATGGTTGCCATGCAGAGTTTTCTCAGTTGTTGCAGAAAGAACATCCTCTGCTGGGCCTTCCTGATGAGGGAGCTGGTGGACATCTCCCACTTGAGTTCATGGGTGATGGTGTCCTAGAGGAAGCAGAAGGAGTCCACGGTTAGGATGGGGGTGTCTGTCAGGGTTACGGGGGCCAGTGGAGCTGGCATTCTCCACAATCATCTCCACTGTCTTCTGCACGTTCAGCTCCAGGTTGTTGCTGCTGCTCCAGGACGCCAGACGTTCCACCTCCCCTCTGCATGCAGACTCATCCCCGTCTGAGATGAGGCCAATGAGGTGAACTTGATCTGGTGGCTGGAGGTGCAGCAGTTGGTGTAGAGGGAGGAGTAGGGGGAGAGGACGCAGCCCTGGGGGGTGTCTGACACATTCCCTCCCATCTGTGGATGAGGTCATCCACGTTCAGCAGACGCTGAATGGAACCCGTGTGTCATTGTGATCCGTGATGTTTCCCAGGACATCCACTCCCAGGGCGAGGTGATCTCCTGCCTGGAGAAGGCTCTGGTGAGGCAGGCGGAGCTGCCGGATCGCGCTCATCCCATCAAAGAGGAATGTCAGAAGGCCATCCTCCGGGTGGCCGAGCTGTCGTCGGATGACTTTCACCTGGACAGACACCTTTACTTCGCCTGCCGGGAAGACCGCGAGAGATTCTGCCAGAACGTAAGGACCCTCTGGTGTTGGCATGGTTTTACACAAACATCTGGAGTCTGTTAACTTTTATTCATGTAGTGGGATTAAACTTATATATGAATGGTCAGCTCAGAGCAGAGCTTTGTGTTTTTATTCTCCACAGGTTCAGGCAGGGGAAGGTAAAGTCTACAAGTGTCTGTTTAATCACAAGTATGAGGACGCCATGTCAGAAAAGGTACCAGACAGACCCCCCCCCCCTGTGGTGTTGACTCACGCCGCGCTGATCACCTCGTCTCCTCT
Organism: Aphyosemion australe; assembly: GCA_006937985.1. Lineage (NCBI taxonomy): Eukaryota > Metazoa > Chordata > Actinopteri > Cyprinodontiformes > Nothobranchiidae > Aphyosemion > Aphyosemion australe. The sequence goes on from SSNS01000033.1 coordinate 3,128,891, forward strand.
CCTCAGTGCCGTGACGCCTTGACGACCCGACAGAAGCTGATCTCTCAGGATTACAGAGTCAGCTACTCTCTGGCTAAAGCCTGTAAGCTGGACCTGAGGAAGCAGCGCTGCAGCCTGGACACCAACCTGCCTCGAGCCCGCGAGGCTCGGCTGTCCTACCTGCTGCTGTGCCTGGAGGCAGCCGTTCACCGGGGTGAGGACAAACCCGCCTCGTGGTTCTGGTGATGGAAACACCGTAGCAACAGTTGCCATCGTGTGACATCACTAACGAGGATGTTCTGCTGCGCAGGTCGTCCAGTCAGCGGCGAGTGTCAGGGAGAGATGTTGGACTTCCGGCGGATGCTGATGGAGGATTTCTCCTTGAGCCCGGAGATTGTTCTTCACTGTCGGACGGAGATCGAGGCCCAGTGCTCCGGGCTGCACCGTAAAGGCCGCACGCTGCACTGCCTGATGCGAATCGGTCGAGGGGACCGCAGCTCTGCTATCGACAGCGTCTGTCAGAACGCCGTAAGACCCCCGAAGTTACTTATTAGTGCAGATTTTTGACTCTTTAAACTAACTGAACAGTTTCTTCCTTCAGCTGCAAACCCTGATCCAGTCCGCCGATCCCGGAGCCGATTATCGGATCGACCGAGCTCTGAACGAGGCCTGTGAATCAGTCATCCAGACGGCCTGTAAACACATCCGCAGTGGAGACCCAATGTGAGCCTCACGTAGTCCAGACTGATGATTCAAACACGGATTACCTGAAGTGTTCCAGTTCATTTTCTCTCCTGGGATTTATCTCTGCTGTGTCGTGACTAGATGGTTCTTTAACGTGTGTGCAGGATCCTGTCCTGTCTGATGGAGCATCTGTACACAGAGAAGATGGTGGAGGACTGTGAGCACCGGCTGCTGGAGCTGCAGTATTTCATCTCCAGAGACTGGAAGTGAGTTGAAGTCTCTCCTGCTGCTCTGAAACAACTCATTCACGTTAGGAGAGGGGTTATGTACAAAACTGTTTGTGCTGCAGACTGGACCCCATCCTGTACAGGAAGTGCCAGGGCGACGCTGCTCGCCTCTGCCACACACACGGATGGAACGAGACCAGCGAGCTCATGCCGCCAGGGGCCGTTTTCTCCTGCTTGTACCGACACGCCTACCGCACAGAGGAGCAGGGCCGGAGGGTAAGACCATAACTCTGCTCTCTGACCCGGGTCAACGTCAGACTTATCTTGGTTTAGGGCGGGGGGGCTGTGTCAGATGCGGAGGTGTGACTCTGATGTGTTTAAATTTGACAGGTAAACTCAGGTGAGCAGGTAAGTGCTCTGCTCCACTTAAACCAGTCACTTTGGTGAGGGGTTCTAATCATTGTGGTTGGTTTAAAATCCTCTGCTCAGGTTTGTTCCTGCATGTAGCTTAAAGCTAACGGATATGTTTTATTATCATTTATGGTCTCGATGATTATGGAGGAAAAGATCTGAACAGAATTTTAGATGAACCAAAGCAAACGTCCAGTGTGTGAATGAAGGACGGTGCTCTTGTCTCTGATTTATTCAACTCAGCAGTGAGGAGGGCTTTGGTGGTTTGATTTGACCTCTGACCTTTGTGGCGTCTCACTGGTTTAAAGGTGATTTAGTGTTTCTTGTACCCCTAAGAAGCCACGGCATCCTTCTGTTTTACTCTAATATCGGGTGAAGTAGGCTAGAGGCTAACACTGAGCTAACGATGCTAACGGTGAAATGAAACGTATTTATCTACCGATCTTCCTGCAGTGTCTGACTCGTCTGGAATCCTCTGGTGCTGATCCGTATCCCTGGAACAGCTGATCAGAGCGGACGTTTGTCTGCAGTACCCACGTGTGACCTCCGGGTGTCGTTCTAACCTCATGCACCTTTAAAGAGAAACTGGTTTAAGACCAGATCGCTGATACCAGTGGGAGGGTTGTTTGCTCTGAGAAAAATGCACTTGTAGCAAAAACTGAATCATTTCTGGGGAAAGAAACAAAACATTCAGAACGGTATCAGTCGACCCTCCAGGGTGGACATCCCAGCTAGAGCAGGGCTCAGAGGAACAGCTGAACCAGTACGGTAAAGGTCAAAGGTCACGACGGGACAATCAGAAGGAAAGCTGGAACACCTAAACAAGCCACAGCACCTGTGTTGTCTTAAGCCCAGGTGCTTCGTTTTACCAAGCATCGTTCTTGAGTGCAGGTTGGTGATTTATGATGAGGTCAGAGGTCATTGCTGGGAACAGAATAATTTAGGTCGTTTCCATGGAGACCAGCACTGCGGCACATTTAAAGTGCTGCTTGTCGTGTGTGTGCAGTTATCTCGGGACTGTAAGGTCGAGGTTCAGAGGATCCTCCACCAGAGGGCGCTGGATGTGAAGTTGGACCCAGAGCTGCAGAAACGCTGCATGACCGACCTCGGCAAGTGGTGCAGCGAGAAGACGGACACGGGACAGGTGAGTCACACCTGGGCTGCTGCTGGTCCCGGCGCCTGACTCTAGAACCTGCTGCTGTCTCTGTCCAGGAGCTGGAGTGTCTGCAGGATCATCTGGAAGACCTCGTGTCCATCTGCAGGGAGGTGGTTGGCAACCTGACAGAGCTGGAGTCAGAGGTCAGAGGTCAAAGGGCCACGCTGAAGACGGTAGCTGTCTCATTGCTGGTAGTAAACGGATGCTAAACGCTCGTCTCTGTGTTTAGGACATCCAGATAGACGCTCTGCTCATCAGAGCCTGCGACGCCGTCATCCAGGCCCACTGTCACGTGAGACAAACACAAACCAGGACCGTTTCTGAGAATAAACAGCAGATTATTACCACGGTGATGTTTGTGTCCAGGATGTAGCCGATAACCAGGTGGACACCGGTGATCTGATGGAGTGTTTGGTTCAGAACAAGCAGCAGAAGGAGATGAACGATAAGTGTGCCGTTGGTGTCACACACTTCCAGCTGGTTAGTGACGTCATGCTGCTGTTTTTACCTCTTCAGATGATTTTGAACCAGCAGCGCATCTTCAGGCGTTCACAGTTAAACCCTTTTAATATTTAAAGGAGAAACACGTTGAGAAAGAGTCTAAAACATGATTGTGTAAATGAGCCTTCCTGCCTTTGGGTTCACTTATATTACACTTCTGCAGCAGATTAAGATCCTCCATCTTCCTCCTTATGTTCAACTCTTAGATTCAAATGAAGGATTTCAGATTCTCCTACAAATTCAAGATGGCGTGCAAGGAGGACGTTCTGCGCTTGTGTCCCAACATCAAGAAGAAGTGAGCTGAACTGTTTATTACATTCCTGCGCCACGCCGTGTCATTCACGCCACCCTGAACACGTCCAGAGCCGTTCTCAGCGTTTTTCTGTCATCCTGCAGGGTGGACGTCGTCATCTGTCTGAGCACCACGGTGCGGAACGATACCCTGCAGGAGGTCCGAGAGCAGCGGGTGTCTCTGAAATGCCGTAAACAGCTGCGTGTGGAGGAGCTGGAGATGGTAACACACAGAACAACATTCTTATTTACCCCGACAGGTAAAAGTGATCCAACAGTAGACGTCACGACGAGATTCAGCTGTTTACGTCCAGACTCGTCTCTGTTCCATTTAGCACGCTGAGCTGTTGTGTTCTGGCAGGATTTGTAGTGAATGATCTCTTCCTGTCTCAGTCTGAAGACATCCGGTTGGAACCAGAGTTGTACGATCCCTGCAAGTCAGACATCAGCCGTCTGTGTCCCAACGTGGCGTTTGGTAACGCCCAGGTAAAACCACGGCGTTAAACCTGATCGTTATTCACAGTCGGAGGGTTTAGTGACCTTTCTCTGCCTCCATCTGCTCCTCCTCAGATGATCGAGTGCCTGAAGGAGCAGAAGAAGCTGCTGAGTCAGCGCTGCCACCAGCGCATCTTCAAGCTGCAGGAGGTGGAGATGAGCGACCCGGAGCTGGACTACCAGCTGATGAGAGTCTGCAAGCAGATGATCAAGGTGAGGAAGAGCAGAGAACCTCTGGATCAAGCCGGAGACGGTGGTGCTGATGGTGCTGTCCTGACCTTCGTCCTGCAGCGGTTCTGCACTGAAGCAGATGCCAGGAACGTCCTCCAGTGCCTGAAGCAGAACAAGAACAGTGAGCTGATGGATCCCAAGTGTAAACAGATGATCACCAAGAGACAGATCACACAGAACACGGGTAAACTGGCAGAAACTCCCGTTCACGTCTGAAGCATTCTTCATCCTCCTCTTCCTCCTCTCACAGACTTCAGGCTGAACCCGGTGCTGAGGAAGGCGTGTCGAGCCGACATCCCAAAGTTCTGCCAGTCCATCCTGAACAAGGCCAGCGAGGACCGTGAGCTGGAGGGTCAGGTCATCGCCTGCCTCAAACTCAAATACGCTGATCAGGTGGGACTACAGCACCTTAATCTCAGATTAGAGCTCCTCGCTTTATCTGCTGTGGAGAATAAACATCTGGTCATGGTCTGGGTGTGGCTCAGAGGTTGTCTCCAGACTGTGAAGACCAGATCAGAGTGATCCTGCAGGAGTCGGCGCTGGACTACAGGCTGGACCCACAGCTGCAGATGCACTGCTCAGATGAAGTAAATCCCTAATGTGACTCGTACGCGTGTGAAGGTGTCAGGTAGGGTTCAGCTGACCTTCACCGTTTACCTTTATGACAACGCTGCAGGTGAGCCTGATCAGCTCAGGAGAACAGCTTTTCTCCAACAATCACATATTTAAGACGTAAGGGAACAGGTGAAAAGATCCCGATGAGCGGGTCGAGCTTAAATCTTCTGTCATCTATCTGATTCTTTGCTTTTATTGCATCCTCCTGCAGATCACCAGACTGTGTCCAGAAGAGGCGGCGGCTCAGGAGCAGACGGGTCAGGTGGAAGAGTGTCTGAAAGTTAATCTGCTTAAAATCAAACAGGAAGCCTGTAGAAAGGTGTGTGAGTTGGTTCAAAAGCATCAAATATCACTTCTGGCCTGTTGACGTGGGTTTCTGTGCAAAAGCATGAATACGTTTCCTTTCTAAGTTCGTCATGACGCAGGTTTAATTCCCTCAGATTCTAATCTGACCCCGCTGATGAAACAGAACCTCTCGCTCTAATTACGGTACCTGTGTGAAACTCCGCCCTTGTTTGTGTTGCAGGAGGTCCTGAACATGCTGAAGGAGAGTAAAGCAGACATCTTCGTGGACCCCGTCCTCCACACGGCCTGTGCTCTGGATCTGAAGCACCACTGTGCCGCCATCACCCCCGGAAGAGGACGACGTGGGTTCTGATTCGGTTCTGTGCAGCTGGTTGAAGGGCGCGGGTCTTGAATCCTTCCCTTCTTGTTTTGCAGAAATGTCGTGTCTGATTGAGGCGTTGCAGGACAAGAGGATCCGTCTGCAGCCTGAATGCAAGAAGCGGCTTCAGGACCGCATCGACATGTGGAGCTACGCTGCTAAGGTAGCTCCTGTTGTGCTGCCGAGCCTAAAAACAGAGCCCGGTATTTCACAGACATCGCTGTCCTGTCTACCCTGTAGGTGGCGCCGGCGGAGAGCTTCTCAGACCTGGCCGTGCAAGTGATGACATCACCCTCCAAGAACTACATCCTGTTCGTGATCGCCATGAGCGTGTGCATCCTCTTCCTGGTGGGGCTGCTGTGTGGTCGCATCACAAAGAGAGTGACGAGAGAACTGAAGGACCGATAGAGCGCCGGTCCTCCCACCCTCCTCCTCCCAGTTACCCCCTCTGTAACCGTGCCAACAACACACCTGGACCCCTCCTCTCTAAAAAACCAAATACTTCAGTCTCCGTTTAGGCATCTCCCAACTCTGACTGTTTTCTTCGAGCATCTGCTTCTGCTGCTGTTTGGGGACGGGAGCGAGGCGCTGAGACTGAGGGTTGGACGGATCTCCACTGGGTCAGCCAGATGAATTCTATGTGACGTGAAACCGAGGCTGGAGCGTTTCTTCGACTGACGCTGCTGCGTTCGCACGCGGAAATATTGAGACAGAAAGTTTTTGCTTTTGAACTTTTGGAACGTTTTGCGCCGATCCCGCTGCTTTGAAGCGTGGTCGTCGCTCACGAAGCTCCATCCTGTCCAGAAAAACGACTGATCTCAGATCAGGTCAGGACTTTTCTGCTGGCTGGAGAAGCCAAGCTGGTCTCCAGGAAAAAGAATGTCATCTCATTTACACTTTTTTATTTAAACGCTAATCTCATTGCACTTTTTTACTTTCGTGTTTAATTTATTTTTGATTGAATCTGATGAGGATGCACTTTGCTTTTTCTCCGTCATGTGACCGTTTTTTTGTTTAAATGAATAAAACTGCTGAAGAGCTGCTAGAGTCTAGTGAGACCAACGGACCCGAAACCTCAGATTTTCACCGCCGTCCTGATCCCACACGTATGGAAAGCTGATTTATTTATGTTTCAGTTTGCAGGATTGCTGCTCATCCTCTAGAACCTGCCTTTAGGGCGCCTTCCTGCTGGCTTAAAGCTACAGACATCAGTTAGAGGACGGGATTTTAACAGTTTAAAATGAATTTAATTCAGATGAAAATCAAACTTAAAGAGGAGCTAGAACGTAACCCAACATGTTCCTTGTTGAATAAAGACAGCTTGGCTGGTCAACGGCAGCAAACAGTCAAAGCCGTGTGTGACCTACTTTTTATGTAAATTAGAAAGTTGAAAAAGGCGAGAGAAAAACTTCTGATCTGAGAAAACCTTCCTTACCACGTCACTAGGGGGAGCCACGCCTCCTCAAACCTGCATGTCTCCAGTGTCTGAGGCCTTCTGGGGAAACCAACCAATCAGCAATCAGCTCATTATCATATTCATGTCCTGGCCCAGTGGGAGGGGCTAACAGCTCTTCACAGCAAGGCTGGTTTAGGGGGTTTAGAATGGCCTGTATCAGGGCTCCTGGGACAGATGGAAGCCTAAAGAACATTTCTGATGCTTTTAGAGGCTCAGAGCTGGTTTAGATGGTTGATTAACTGCATTCTAGGTCCTCTTTAATGGAAACCAGATGAAATCATTTCTAAACTTGATCTCAGTAATGAAGGCTTAAATTTGTGCAATAGAAATTTAAATGCTGACATTTTCTTGTGAATCAATACTAAATATTTGTTTAATAAACTACACTCACAACAATGATAATAAATGTATTCATCTACCTTTATTTGATTAACTTCAGACTTGCAGCTCAGAATTTGCCCCAAATGTTCAGAAAATAAAACGTTTTGATAATAAAATTTAAGAGTGTCCTGAAATAATTGATTTTACTCTTTAAAATAGCCAGAAATTAAACGAGAACTGACCTAAAAGTTTTATCTGAATGAGAAAACCTGAAGATTTGTGTCCGAACTTTGGAGAAATTTAAAGTTTTGTTTCTAACTCGATGTGCAGATGCAACAAAAAAGGAACCCAGACACAAAATCACAGGAAAGTCTTCAAAAAACACAAATCTGAGAAAAGGTTTGCAGCCGGGCTGCATTCCATTTCATCTGAAGGGCGGTGGATGAACTCTGGGGCTTCATGGGGGTTAAACTAAAGTTGTTTTCACTGGACCCTAAATCAGCAGAAGATAACAACACTAGCTAATCAACACAGAAGTTTGAATTAAATCTTGTTTAAAAAATAAGATAAGGCTAAATCTCCACGTTTTCTTTGTTTTTAGACATAAATGTGGAGGGTTTTTTGCAGTGAAATAACTAAATGAAACGTGTTGCTTTCTAGTTTCCACCCTTTTAAACAGTAAACCGTTTTCTTGGCTGTGACGTTTTGGTTTTATTTTTTCTGAATGAAGACGTGGACGGGACACCTTTAACCTCATTAACCAGGTGGAACCAAAACGCTGCAGCCTGGCCTTTTCCAAGATCGTTTTGTTGTTTGGGTTTTTATTTACAGCTGATTATTAAAGGAATAACTGACAGAAAAGAAAGGTTTTATCTGTAAGTCCGAGTGTGTGCAAAGTTAAACTGTTCAGTTTTGTTCCTTTTTAGAATTTAGTGAGCTTTGGGTTTGGCTGTACAGATTCAACTAGTCCATTTAATAAAAATGTCTGCATTTTTCAAACATTTGCCTCTGCTGGAGTTCCTTTGATCTGGTAGGTTTAGGTAACTCATGACAGGAAGCTACCCAGAATGAGTCTGAAAGGAACAAAAACAAGTTATTGGAAAAGAAAACCTCATTTGCTGTTTTCATGGATTTGAATCTAACCAAGGAATCTAATAAGGATACATCATCAGAGCGGTGAAAATTAAATTGGGAGCTCAGCCTTGAGTGAGAAAATAACACACAATGAGATATATATATATATATATATATATATATATATATATATATATATATATATATATATATATATGTATATATATGTACACACTGCTCACAAAAACTAAAGGAACACTTTTTTATTGGGCCTGGCATGAAATCAATGAAACCTGTCTGATAATGTTCTGGTTGATTAAGCAGCTGAGGGCATTGTTAATCACTTTCAGCTGTATTGGTGTTCATGGACTTAACGACAGGTGCACTAAAGTGGCAACAATTACAAAACCCTCAAAACAGGACTGGTTTAACATGTGGAGGTCATTTCAAGTTTCTCCCTCTTGATCTTTTTTGGCTGGTTTTCCACTCGTGCTAGTTTTGGCTTGAGTAATTATCTCTACTGGCAGCATGAGGCCATTCCTTAACCCTACAGAAGTTGCACAGGTTGTCCAACTTCTCCAGGATGGCACATCCACACGTGCTGCAGCAAGAAGGTTTAATGTGTCTCCCAGCACAATCTCCAGAACATGGAGGAGATTTCAGGAGACTGGCGGTTATTCTCGGAGAGCTGGACAGGGCCGTAGAAGGTCCACAACCCATCAGCAGGACCGATACCTGCTCCTGCTTTAAAAGCAGAGAAGAGGTGCTGATCAAAGTAGACTGAAGATGACTCGACACCGACTGACTGATTCTGATTCGAGGAAGTCCTGGGATTTGGGATCGACTCGGTCAATTGGTATTAGAATTTGAGAAGTTTCAGTTTTTGAACTCTTCCTAAAACTGATTTAAAGAAACGCATAAAAACAATCAGATGAGTCGTGGTCTGATTTAAAGGTGAAATAAATGCAATCTTCCTTTAACCATCTGACATGAAACCTTTAAATGAACTCATCTTCAGAGCAACATTTAAAAATGATAGACTAATCTTGACCCATGAGCATGGCAGTTGACATTGTTCATCCACCAGGGGGCACTGTGGTCCGTCTAAAATGAGTCAAACCCTGTAATAATCCAACATTACAGAAGCAGCCAAAGGAATCTCATCAGGGCTGATGTCTCATTGGGTAGTGAGCACGTTCTGATGCTGGAACGGCAGGATTCACCTTCTGGATCAACAGCTCAAACACAGATCCTAAATGATGATTTAAAGTTCAACTCAGAGTTTCTTCAGTGTAGGCGACCAAAACTTAATCAGTTTATCGATGAAGTCTCAGAGTCCAACATCACATTCCCATGGATGCTAGAATCCCAGACATTTGGTGTTTTAGCTAATCCTACATGTCAAAATTTACCTGAAAGTTGTTTTTTTACAAATGATTCTTTATGTTAAAGGATGCAAGGAGAAAACAGCAACTCTTTGGATTACGGTCAATCTAAATTTGGACCATGGCTCTACACGTCTGATGAGCTTTCAAATCACAGCTGACTGGTACCAGACGCTAATGATAATCTCAGGGCAGCACACCAATCCCAAAAAGCCTCCATGTTTCTGTGCTGTAAACATAAAGTAGGGACATCCTGATGTGATCAAGACATTTTCCACTAGCTGGAGATACTCTCCATCTCTATTGTTGACCTACTTTCTACAGGCTGTTATACAGCAGCGACTCCACTGGGCTCAAGGAGACCAAAACATGGTTTGAGAAGCTTTTCATAAACACGATCATCTCTGTCTTAATATCACCAGCTGATGTTTATGGTTGTGTGTGACTCGTTCACAGCAGAACGACTAGAAACAGACTGGAGGTCAATAAGCAGCTGTTGTTCAAAATGGAGGTCAAACCAGACTGGTGACATTAGGACGCTGTCATCTGGGTGCTGGTACCAGTAAATAGAACCAACATGAGGACAAACAGTCAAAGGTTCCACCTGCAACAAGCTCTTTATTTGTGCTCATGAACTGTCACATGTACAAGGAAAGAAAGAACTGAGGAGTATCTTCAGGGTGTTAGATAATAAACATCTAATGAGTTAGCTGTAGCAACGATCCGATCAGCAGGACAGAGGAGCTCCCTCCCACACAAATCACAACTTAAACATGAAAAACCCACAAACCAACATCTTTACACAAAACAACTAAACTTTCTGTTGGCGACCGAGGCGCATTTCTTGTGTTCACAGCCGACGTATAAAACAGGTCGGCTCACACTGGTTATACGCCCGACGGTCCCCCTGACGGCTTAAGCCAGCCTCGCCGAACTGAGATTTTTAAATTAGAAGGAAGATCTGAACAGAAGTTAAACCACTGATCTCTTAAAAAAGGGCAACAGTTTAAATGTTCACATGAACAGCTATCGCATTAAAACGAGTCTCACCTAAAACGAAAATAAAACACTTTGATCAACTGGGAGGACGCTAAATTTATCAGGAGCCGCTTGAACAATCACGTTCACGTCCAAGAAACCGAAGAGCTGATGGCTTAAAGCAGGTCATTACCCAGAATGCATAGCTGTGCTGCACTTACTCACACATTTAGTTCATTCAGTCAAATAAAAAGTCTACATTCTACTGTCATGCAGACAGACGGGTGGTGTTTCTGGCATCGTCGTTTAAGGCACTGTTAATCTGCCTCTGGGGTTTTAATCCAACAGACCTTAGACCTGCAGTTCCACTAACGGCCACTAGGCGCTGCATCCCAGAACTAGGCTAGCTAAAGGCTAGCTAAAGCAGGTGTGTTATTCCCTTTTAAACATACATATGATTCTACTGTTAGCTGGTTAGCTTAGCACAAATACAGGAAATGGGGTGAAAGGCTAAGCTAAGCAGATGCTAGTCTCAGCTTTGTGTGAAACTGGAGCTTTCATCCCAAAAGCGTTAAACTCTAATCTAATACGGTTTAGGAGGATTTGGATCAGAACAAGCTGCGGTCGGCCCGTGTGGAGGGGTTTGTCTCCAAACTCGAGGTGTCCATCCAGGTCCGCCAGGTGGAAACGCGAGGTGTCCGCGTTTACAGCAAACCCTTCTACAGTGGGGGGGTTACAGCCAGTTACCAGAACTCTTACGAATATCTTCAGGTCAACACGGACAACTTTGATTGGTCCAGGCTAATTGTGTTCAGCCTCATCATTGGCTGGCTTTCCAGAGTGGGCGGTCCATCAGGAAGTGGCGACCTGCACGTAGTTGGCGGGATAAAGGCCGATCTGACCGTTTTTCAGCCGTCCTTTACACCAACCCTGCTCGTCCTCCTCTCCTAGCTTCAGCAGCTCTTCACCTGAGGAAACAAAACTCTGTTCAGTTTCCTCACATCAACACTACGCTGAACTAGTGATAGTTTTATCCTGGGTGAGTAACGTGAAACTGTAGAAGATGACCTGAATCGAGACCAGAAGTTAAGAACCCGTGTCTGACTGGATAAGCCGAGCTGAGCGGGATTAAGCTTTTCCATCCATCTTTAGTCCCATCAGGTTCCATTAACCCGTGTTCTACCGACCCTGTGGGACGCCTGAACCCAGCAGAGGACAGACTACCCGCTCTGGTGCTGACCCGCGTCAGGTCGATGCACCAAAACTCATCTGTACTTTTCAATAATCCTGAATAAAGTGATGATGTGGTCCTGTTGGCTTCGTCAGAACGTGATCTCCGGCTTTCGCTGGAGCAGTTCACAGCCGGGTGTGAAGCAGCTGGGATGAGAATCAGCTCCTCTATAGAGACCATGGTCTTGAGTCGGAAAAGGGTAGAATGCCTTCTCCAGGTCAGGGACGAGGTCCTGCCCCAAGTGGAGGAGTTCATGTATCTAGGGGTCTTGTTCACGAGTGAGGGAAGGGTGGAGCGTGAGATCGACAGGCGGATTGGGGCTGCGTCTGCAGTGATGGGGGCGTTGTACCGGTCTGTCGTGGTGAAGAGAGAACTGAGCCGAAAGACAAAGCTCTCGATTTACCGGTCGATCTACGTTCCTACCCTCACCTATGGTCACGAGCTTTGGGTAGTGACCGAAAGAACGAGATCACGGATACAAGCGGCTGAAATGAGTTTCCTCCACAGGGTGGCTGGGCTCTCCCTTAGAGATAGGGTGAGAAGCTCGGTCATCCGGGAGGGGCTCGGAGTAGACCCGCTGCTCCTCCACATCGAGAGGAGCCAGTTGAGGTGGCTCGGGCATCTGGTTAGGATGCCTCCTGGACGCCTCCCTGGTGAGGTTTTACGAGCACGTCCAACCGGGAGGAGACCCAAAGGAAGACCCAGGACACGCTGGAGAGATTATGTCTCTCGGCTGGCCTGGGAACGCCTTGGGATTCCCCCGGAGGAGCTGGCCCAAGTGGCTGGGGAGAGGGAGGTCTGGGCTTCCCTCCTTAAGCTGCTGCCCCCGCGACCCGACTCTGTTTTAGTCGGTGATAAAAGGTTTATGTTTATATTTTCCCTCAATGCTTTCACATCAGGAATAAAAAGATGTTTTTCATTTAAAACCCAATAATCCGATGCTGCTGGTCGTTATCAATAACACGTTGATTAAAACAGTTATAACTGAATAATGTTGACCCCCACCCCCACCCCCATGAAAAGCACAAGAGTGGGTTAATACCTGCTTTAAAGCTGAGCTCGTCGGACTCCTGGCCCGTGTAATCATACAGCGCTCTCACCGGCACCGCCTCTACCTGCTCCTCCTTGTCCTCTGCTTCCCCCACGCCGTTCACCACCAGCGCCTTCTTAGGACTCTCCTCGTCGGACCAATCAGAGGAATAATCCTTCACCCTGAATGCCCCACACACACACACACACACACACACACACACACTCAGTCAAAGATCGTGAACTTTTTCACATTTGGGAAGATGTCTCCTCTTCAGGATGAAGCTGTTTAACTGGAATATAAACAAACCAGCTGGTCCAGGGCAGCATAGGAAAAAAGGTTCCATTTAGATGAAAAGACTTCATCCTAAAATACTTTTTAACGAGTTTCCAGCGTTCCCTCCAAAGAATAAACATCAGCTGCATGTGTTGAGTCAAGCTTCACCATCAGACTGTTTTCATTGTGCCGAGTCATCGGGAGACGGGGAGGATTTTAACGCACCGCCAGGCAGCGGCTGACAGAAGGATCATTTCAACATGAGGCCACAGTCAACGTTATTGTGGCCCACGTTTAATAATGAAGACTAACCTTTCGGTCCTGTCGGCTCTGTTTCTGAGCAAATGTTAAAGCTGGTCTTAACCAACACTTTCTGAAGGTCTTGGTTGCCGTTTCCTTCCAGAGGCTGAAGCTTAGAGGAATGTTCAGACACCTGACTCTGCCCTGAGTCACTCAGACATGAAAAGGCTTCTAGACTCAGAGGATGATCCCGTGTTGTGTCAATACACAAGACAACTTCACAAAGAACCTGTTTAAATAAAGTCCTCAGGCGTTTTACCAGCAGCTCGTCACTGAAACACTATTTGTTTGCATTTCTCAGCTGAAACCACAGATGACAGTTTGGCAGGAAGAAACAAGCGATTTGCAAAGAGCTCTCAACTGGTCTAGGCTTTAGATATGGAGGTTAACGCTTTCATATTTTTAAAATAACACACTGCACATCGGTCACAGGGTCAGGTGCAGGACTGATCTGGAATCAGGTCAAAATGCATTCAAATCCAAAAACAAGATTCAGTAAAAATCACAAGGAGATCAGACTGATCTGAAGAAACTATAATGGAGTTTATAGATTTCACTGTTTTCTGTTTGGAGAAGTTTCACATCTTTGTTAGTGAGCTGTACTTCCAGTCCCTTCTGGTGTTTCTCTGCTGTTTTTTACAAGTTTAATTTTTTCAAAAAGGGATTCAACTACAAAAAGGTAGAAAAGCAGAGGGTTTTCAGGGTTTTTAATGAACTAAACAGTCAATCTGCTGCTCCACAAGGTTTAGTTTCCTCCCAGACAAACATGTCAGCGTTTCAAAAGTTGTTTTTAATCCTCAGAAGGAGCATGAATGCATCTGCAGCAGCGTGTGGAGCTACTGGTTAGAGAGCGTTGTTCAAGACACGAGCTAGAGGACTGTAGGGTAACAAGTCCAGCTAAACACACACACACACCCTAACCCTATCTCCACACAGGAAAGACAAACCCACTAAAATGAGTGGAAAACTATAAACCAATAGTTCCACTTTGGCTCAGTTTTAAAGGTGCAATAAGTAATAATTCTACAGTGAACTAATCACTAAACAGTTTAGTGTCTCAATCCTGTTGGAAGGAAGGTTACACTGGAACAGATTTCCTTCTCAGCCGGCTGGGTGGAGGCCAGAGTTTCTCCTTTTAAAAAGACGGGTGTAGTTACTGTTTACAATCTGTCCCGCCTCCATACTTCCTGATTCCAGAGCCAATCATATGTGAGACCGCAAGGTTGCCAAGTCTGCAAACTTATTTACTTATCAACTTACTGTGACTCGTCTTTGCTCGTCATCTAGAATCTTCTGGTGCTTAGCCGTATTTGGCAACCGTTTCTCAGAGCAGACTCGTTTGTTTTGAAACATGGACCGCAGTACCCACATTTGACCACCGGGTGTCATTCTTACTTCATGCACCTGTAAAGGCCCCATGTGGGATTTTCATAGAAATCATGGTAAAAATTGCGACTCTTTAGCGCCATGCAGTTCAGAGTAAGTATTGCAGCTACGGTGGCCCACTCAGAAAGGCAACAACTCCAGCCACCTGGTCCGTTTTTTTATAAAAAGCATGAGATTGATTTATTTCTAATCTCTGTAGCCTAACCCACACAAAGCATCTAACTACTCCACCAGTTAAAAAACATTTTTAATGACATTTTTAATGTCTTAATGCATAATGCCAGGTGTCCCCCTCCCCCCGACGAGACGGGGTAAAAATATTACACACTGGGGCTTTAAGTGTCTGAATCTAGCTAAAACCCACACGGCGTCTCAATGGTCCCAGCGTTTTTTGTGACTATAAAACTTTGCTAACGATCTTTTAGTCCGTCTCTTCTCTGAATGAATCATATTAAAAACAGGATCATGAAGTTGAAGCAAAAATGGAGATTTGAAGCTTTAGCTGCTTTTTAAATCATGATTGATATTTTTATGTAGAAGATGATAATCTCAGTCCTGAAATCAAACATCCTCCGACCTTCTAGTTTCCATGGTGACGGGACTGGGCGGGGCGTCGCCCCCTCCTCCTGATGAGACGATGTTGGTGAGCGTGACCACGTTCTCCTCAGAGTCTCCTACTCGCTCCTTCCTGCTGATGGTGCGACTCGCCTCCGGAGACCACTCCTACACACACACACACACACACACACACGTTTGAAGCAACATTAGCTTAACGTTATTACATTTATTACTTTTTGGAAAGTTTTAATTTAGCTGTTGGAGCTTTTTAAAATGTCTTCATGATTAAGTGTTAGTTTTACACATTTTTATGGTGTTAGGAAGACAAACAAAGTATTATTTGCAATCATTTGTAAGAAACTAAACTACAGACATACATAGTATATTATAATAACGGAAAACATTAGTGAGCAGGAATTGGGTTTAATAATTCTACATACTGAATTACAAATTATAAGCTCTTGTACATAAAACCTAAATAAGATGTTTATATTGGTGTTCCCCAGGGCTCTGTCCTGGGACCCCTCTTATTCATCATCTACATACTTCCGCTTGGCCACATCTTTCACAAACACAAGATGAGCTTCCACTGCTACGCAGATGACACCCACATAGGAGGAGATGCTCCTCTAGCTGTCTCTCTGAGATAAAATCCTGGCTCTCTTCCTGAAACTCAACAGCAATAAAACTGCATTTCTCCTCGTAGGGAAACCCTCCACTCTAAACAATTCTCCCAGCTTATCTGTTAACATCGATAATTCCTCCATCCTCCCATGTAAAGAGTCTGGGTGTCGTCCTCGACAGCACCGTGTCCTTCCTAGCCCACATCAACAACATCATTTGCTCTGCCTTTTTTCACTGACGCAACATCAATCGACTCCGCCCCTCTCTCGCTCGGCCATCCTTGTATACAGCCTTGTCACCTCTAGGAATGATTATTGCATCCCTCTTCTCTTTGGTCTCCCCCAAAATTCCCTTCATCGACTCGAACTCCTCCAAGATGCTGCTGCACAGATCATCACCCTAACCCCCTCCAGAGATCACATCAGGCCTGTTCTTCAGCATCTTCATTGGCTGCCCTCAGAACACAAAATCACCTGCAAAATCCTGCTCCTTACCTATAAATGTGTCCACCATTTTGCCCCCCACCGCCCATACCTGTCTGATCTCACCCTTGTTGCTGTCCCCTCCCTCTCCCTCAGGTCTTCTTCTGCCGTTCACCTGGATTCCTCCAGCCCGTCTCGCCACCGTTGGAAACAGAGCTTTCAGTCGCTCTGCTCCTCGGCTCTGGAACTCTGACATCCCAAACACAGACGTCTGCCTTCATTCCAATCCAAACTCAAACCCCACCAGCTCAAACTGGCTCAACAAACTGTCCTTTTGTCATTACTACCGTGTTCTTTGTCATTTTTTGGTATAGCTAATCTTATCGTCGTTTTATTTGTACGTTTTTATCACGTTCCCTGTAAGGTGGCTCACATCTCCATCAACACACAGCTTCTTTAGTTGGTCTATAATCCAAAACTACAGATATGTAATAAACAATCACACATAAAAACAGACATTTTTGTATTCAAAACACAGAAAATGATCAAAATGGAGCAAAACTATAAGGAACAAAGAGCAGAATTTCAAACCGATGTTTAAAAAACATAATTAGAAAGTGATTTATTTATATTATTTTCATTAAAATAAGAGAATAAAGTTAAAAATGTATAAATTAAAATGTCAAATCTGTCTTTAAATATCTTGGTGGTAGGGCTGGGCGATAAATCGAAAATTTATGGTTATCGACATTTTTGACTCACTGATACTGTTTAGCTCATGTGAACAACCATTTGGTAATGAAAAGATGTGTGTAGGTTGGTGACGTTCATGTCCCTTTAAGAAGCCGTAGCACCTCGAGTCACATGACAACGTGACTCAACCCCATCTAGTGGACAACTTTTGTTTTTGCACATACATGTAGATATCGTCCATTTATCGTTATCGAGGTGAACTCCTCGATATACCGTGATATTGATTTTAGGCCACGTCGCCCAGCCCTACTTGGTGGTTATCATGACGTTTCTGGTATTTTTCACGTCTTTGAGCAGCTCTGCAGGAGGAGTGTGTGGTTAACTAAATGTCCACAAAGGTATAGAGATAATAGTGAATGTGCATGACCTGCTTAGAAGAGAAGACAGAATAATCATCCCTTCCACACTCAGGACAGGTATCTGCACCTCAAACCTTAAACGCTCCCATCTTCTAGCAGCAGAAGAGTTAAGTTTGAGTTATGGAAGAGGACGTCTGACAGAGTCCTAGGTAATCTGTGTGTGTGTGTGTGTGTGTGTGTGTGTGTGTGTGTGTGTGTGTGTGTGTGTGTGTGTGTGTGTGTGTGTGTGTGTGTGGGGTGAACAATGGGTCTCTGTCTGCATGTCAGCAGCACTGTGGGAACGCCAGGAGATTCCTCTGAGGACACAGACACGTTTCTATCTGCCAGCTTCTTCCTCTGACTTCAACTGTGGAAAGATCTGAGGAGGCCAAGTGAGTTTTAACCCTCCAACTCTGAACTCCACTACGGTGAAAAGGTACCCTCACACATGCTAATTATTAGAAAGATAAATGAATTTAAGGATGAGCTGCCACGATCCTTATCTGCTAGTAAAGCAGCAGATTTGTTGTTTATCACGTCACAGAAGATCTTCTCTAATCATCTGTCAGCATGTCAGAGGCTCAGTACAACATGCCGACATGTCTACAAGCGTAAGGTCGGTGAACGCTTAAAGCACCCTCTAGAGGCTGAGAAGTGAATCACACCTTAAGCCCCTCTCCCTACTTCCATGATCACAGCTGGAAGAAACACCTCCTCTAGCCAAGAAACAGAGCTTAAAGAGATTGTTTTAGTCATTGGTCGCATGTTAACTGTCCAAGAGAAAGGTCGCCAAGTCTGCATCTCCACGTCCTCAAACGCTCACGTACGCTCTGTGGTTCGCTATAGGCTAATGCTGAGCGGCACTCAACTCCAACTGCACGGGACTCTAAGTAAGAAAACCTGACACAGTGGCTACATTACATCACGTTCAGGGTGAGACTGGATTTCTAATCAATCACTAATAAATCCTGAAAGGGGAACCCAGATTGCTGCTTTAACCTGAAGTGAACCTACAGAAGAGGAGGGTCACACGTTTCCCTCTAGACCATCATGTTCTACCTGCATCTAGGCAACAACATCTTCCAGATCCAGATCTATTCTGTTTGGATTGTTTACAGGAAGACCTTTGGTTGTGGCCATTTTGAAGCATTTTTGTGTTAAATAGAGTTAAATAGATGACACCTCAGGTCTTGTTTAAGTGTTGTTTTTGTTCTTTTTCAGCTGCCTTCTAGATGATTAAATCAGCTGTTATCGGCTTCTCTTTGCTCATGATTACTTTTGTCAATCAGCTGTTGACCGTTGCATCATGCCCGCATCACGGTCCGCTTCAGGGAAGATTGCATTAAAGTCCACGAGCCCCGATCTAAATCTGATCAAGAAAAGCTCCTCCATGAGAAAATCACAGAAGTAACATGCAGCACTGAACCGTTAAACGTTACTCAGGAGCGGTTATATCTGGTAAAACGCCTCCAGAAACTACAACAAGGTCTGAAAATCTGGGAGTTTTCAGACGGTAAGCAGCCCAGTTTCTGTTTCTGGTGTATTACGTTTCAGCGCTTTTGTAGATTTGAAATGAGAAGCTTCAAACCTGAGGAGGAGCAAGACTAAAGTTGCAGCAGTGATCAAATGAGAAGAACAGGGTGGGAGACAGGAATCCAGGTCAGGCTCTAATGTAACGCAACAATTAGAAACTACAGAACGATGTTTCGACCACAGACGGAAAAGGTGTGGGACGTTGAGTCAACAACATGTAATAATCTGGACTGCAGCGGTCTGATCCCTAAAGACGTTACAGAGAAAGTTAAGTTCTCTCTGCTTTCTGTGCAAACGGAATAAAAACCCAACCCTCTGTTTTAAATTTGATGCCGTTCAAATTTAGAAGTTAAAAGATGCTAATTTCTCAACAAATAAATCAAGATGGACTCTGCAGCTCTGATAAAAGCACCAACTTTTTCCTTGTTCAGGTGCATCAGCATCTGTGATGACGGGAATCTGTGTGAACGTTCCCAGAACTAAACGAATCACAGAGAAAGTCTCCCAGATGTTTCTGCTGAAGAACGGACATCGACTCAGCCACTTGTACAAAGAACAGGAAGCTCGGTTCCTGCAGCTTTTTCCTCATCGGCACCAAATGAATTTACTGGGAAGGTCAAAGCCATTTTTCTGAATTAATTTGTTCCGTTTTTAAACAAAAACAGCAGCAACAGAAACTCTGCCTGCAGCCGAGGGGAGGGGCAGCTCCTACAGTGCATTCTGGGATGTGTAGTTTTAGCAGGTTCCTACAGCGAGGTACAAGTAGAAAACATGATGTCACGGACCAGCTGACATTTGTGACAAAGATGGACAAAACAGAGGTGCTGCTGTGTTGTATGTCTGAAACCAACCAGAACAACAGGTGTCTGAACAGGTAAGAATTATGTGACTCAACCTTTAGATGAAGGACCTAAAACATGCAAACGCACTAACCCAACCCAGCCTCTAGGGGCACTCGTCTACATTCCTGTAGGCCGATGTGACTTTTACAAATATCACTGAATCTTACATCTCACAACAAATATTTAAACAAGGAGACATTCCCAACACTCTGACAACAAGACAAGTCAAAGATAAAGTAGTAGAAAAATGTTTTCTAAGGTTGGAGCTGCTGAAGAAGTCAGAATTCTGATGAGCCCCAACGGCGCGGAGTGCTACCCTCTGATCTTCATCTGCAAATATTTGCTTGTCCTCCATGGCCCGATCAGCAGAGTCGTGGTGACGTTTTTCACAAACAAATGAAAAAACCTGTGTGTGTGTGTGTGTGTGTGTGTGTGTGTGTGTTCCACATTCCTGACCCCACTCGCTGCTCTCTGTTACAAAACAAGGCATTCACTGAAAACCTGTTTAATATTCAACACACACACACACACACACACACACACACACACACACGCGCACACACACACACACACACACACACACACACACACACACACACACACGTGTCTGTCCCTACTCAGGACATTACATCCACTTGGTACCATTAAGTTAATTTATTTAGAATTTGACCTCATTTCCATAAAAAGCACTAATAACAGCTTTTATATCAGGTTTTTCCAAGTAGGGACGTAACGAACGTAAACGACTTCCATCGTGTGTTTGTGTGTTTGCACACCTCAAACTGGGGCCAGTTCATGCTCATGCCCGGTCCGTGGGTGTTCCTCCACCATCTGAGGTCTTCAGCCTCGTTGGCTGCTCGAATGGTCTGACCCAGGTCCCAGTGCAGGTTCTTAAAGCTGCAGGACAAAGATGCTGATAGTCATCGATCACAGCGGTAGTGCTCTAGCCACACAAATGTACAGATTAGTGGTTTTTTTCAGATGTGTTTTGTTTAAATCCTACAATGAAAGTGTTTTCTTCTCAGTGTCATCACTGCACACCGCAGCATCAGTCACACTGGAGGGGTTATTAAACTACAACAGCATATAAGGACCATGTCACATCTATCAGACAAAAGCTGGGCATTCTCTGATTTTGCAAAGGCTGACATTTCACAGAAAAAAGTCCACATTTGCAGAGTTTAATGCAAAACATTTATGAGAATAAAACCATCTACTGTAAATGCATGAAGTGAAGGAAAAATAGTCCAAACGTCTAGACTAAAGGTCTTAAAGCTACCAGAATAATGACTCTGTAAACTCATGTGAGAGTAGAGTCATTAATGAACTGAAAACAGTAGAAACAAAACATTTATGAAGAAAAAAGCTGTTTTCATGAATGCGTTTTATTTTATTTTTTCCATCCAAACATTTAAATTTATTTGAGTTTGCATAAATGGCTTCTATTCCAGTCTGAGCTGAAGCACAGCAGAGAGGGAGGCAACACTTAACTCACAGTATAATCACAATATGTACAAGTCCTACACCAACATGAATGAATGTTTTCAGCTGCTTTTCTTTAGTCTTTCTCAGATCTTCAAGTCTCATCTAGACATGCATCGTTTCAGCTGCTGTTAGGAGCAGCCTCTGCTTCATTCTGAATGTGACCATTCAGATCAATGACAGGCTTCACAAGTTGGTGTTTGTCCGTCAGCCGCCGGAGCA
>SSNS01000033.1:3155355-3162174 GCA_006937985.1 Aphyosemion australe
AAAGGCATGCCACGCCTTCTCCACAGTCCCATACTGAGACCCTAGTGATCACACAGGAAGATTAAACTAATTATTACCCACCTCTTCAATTAGGTGATTGGAACATCAATTTTAATACCTTTTCATATTTTATGTTATTCTGGCACAATTGTTGTAGCGAATGTCTGCAGCAAAACCCCAGGACCCCAGGTAAGTAACCTCATTAAACATGATTCAGTCATATTGGTGCCTAGACCAAGCGTAGCCTCAGCAGATCTACCAATGACCCAAACAAGGTCTGGCCAATCACAGCGCTCTGTTTGTAGAGAGACACTGAGCGAGATTAGCACCAGCGCTGCGATGGAGAAACCCATAAAGATCAGAATACGGCTCAGGAACGGCGCTCGTTTGAAACGGCCTTGGCATCAACTTTGGAAGATTTAGACTCGGCTTTTGTCTGACACACGAGCAGATAGAGGCACTTTAGAAAAAGGCTGAATCTTCTTATTGTTCTTGGATTCCGTATCAGATTAATAAAGGAGGTTCAGGAAAAACATCTTCAGCCAATAAACCACAGTTATACATTAAAACCACATCATTGCCCGAGTAACAGAACAAGAGAATAAACTGAACTGACCTTTTTCCACGATGCCCCTCCACCTCTTGGCCCAATCACTCAGCTGAAGAGCGTAGCTCTTTTCTATCTTGGCTCTTTCCTGGAAGCAGCTGATGAGTTCGTTACAGAGCCGGTGGCCGTCATCAATCCGCTTCACCGTCCTTTTATAGTTCCCTGGCTGCAAAAGCAAAGTTAAACAACTAGTCAGCGTAGTTACCAAACGCTAAGAAACATAAACACTCGTAAAACAGCAGCCCTACGGAGGTTGGTGCGGTTTTAGCTTTACCTCCCAGAAGCTGTCAGACGTGCCGAGTTCGCTGACGTCTCCGTTGGAAGACATGTTTGGGTCGGCCTTACAGCACGGAATGATGGCGGCTGCAGAACAGACTGGAAAGAACAAGAAACAGACAAAACTGGTGATCAACGTGTTTTTGTGTCCAACATTCACTCATCACGAGTCCAACACCTCTCACTCAGAGGATGCACAAACACAGAGCTAATGTGCTGAGACAGAAGCCAGAATGAGACGGAGCCTGGAGGAAAGCTGTGTGAGCAGCAGAGTTCATGGATGTGTTTTACTCATCAAGTTCTCTAAACTGCTGATGTGACTACGCTGGGGTTCCACAACCTGGCATTTTAACTGTTCACCCAACCACAAGACAGTCTGACTTTACTCCTAGATTAGCAGTTTAAACTAGAGAGCAAACCACTGTTGGAGTTTTGATTGTTGCAGCTTTTAGTTCCAAGTAAACACTTGTTCAATTCAATTCAATTCAATTTTATTTTGAGCCAGTAATGTGCCGTATACTAAACAATTACAACAGAAATGACAAAATTAAGTATCTGCACAATTAGGTCTACATTTAACTTAAAAAAACAAAATCACATAACCAAAATGCTCAAAATGGAGTGAGGAGAAGAAAAACTTGTTAAATCTCACCCCAATCTGTCAGATTAACACAGTCACACACAAATAAAGTGGCTGCCTTCTTTTTTCAACTCAAAGGAAAACAAGGAATCCATGACTACACAAAAAAACAAAACAAAAAAAAACATATCTATTACCATTATTACACATGCATGTAAATTCTTATTTATACACAACCTAGCCATTGGCAATCTCTTACTACTCAAATACATGGAATTATGAAACCTCATCATCTTTGTATTGTGACCAAACTATTGTTTTATATAGGGATGTGAATCGATGAATGTTTTGACATTGCTTCAGTTCAAGCCCCAGACCATTCCACAATTTAACTCCACGAACCGACACTAAAAACCCTCTCCTGATAGTTCTCGTTATTATAACTTTAAAGTTCCCAAGTCCTCTCAAATCATGTAACTGAGTTGTAAGAGTGAATTTGTTTTTAATATTAGCAGGTAAAGAGTTATGAAATGCTTTAAACATAAACTGTCCAGTACATAAATTTACAAGATCATGCAATTTTAATAATTTGGATTGGAGAAAGAGAGGGTTTGTATGTTCAAGGTACCCAGCCTTGTGTATTATTCGAACAGCCCTTTTTTGTAGTAAAAATAAAGATTGTAATGGAGTTTTGAAGTTGTTACCCCATACTTCAACACCATAAGTTAGGTATGGAAGAATTAAAGAACAGTACAAAGTACGTAGAGAATTAAAATCAAGAGTATACTTAGCTCACAGTCAGACAGACAGACACACAGACAGACAGACAGACACACAGTCAGACAGACAGACACACAGACAGACAGACAGACAGACAGACAGACACACAGACACACAGTCAGACAGACAGACAGACAGACAGACACACAGACAGACAGACAGACAGACACACAGACACACAGACAGACACACAGACACACAGACAGACAGACAGACACACAGACACACAGTCATACAGTCAGACAGACAGACAGACACACATACAGACAGACACACAGTCATACAGACACACAGACAGACAGAGAGACAATCATGGAGATGCTGTGTGTGTCTAGAATCTCACATCAGCCGTCTCCTTGACTCAGAAAAAGTCTGAGTCATTTGAGATAATTTAGCAGATTATCGGTGAGCAAATTCCTGATGAATTGAAGGTAAACTGCAAACAAACAGAGCCATTTGAAGACCGTTACTCTGCTCTGCGTCCTCCCAGCCTGGCTGTTGGGCGGGCCTTGGTCACACCTGTGGGTGCTGACAGAAAGCCTGCTTGGTGAAGCTTCAGCAGACCACGACTGAGGCTCCTGCCCATGTGTTAACACGATTCTCACATGACAACTTGTTTGCATTTATGCAGAATACCCAACCTGACCTTGTCATAACTAAAACACAGATTAGCTCATGTGTCTCCAACCAGTCGGGTAGCTGCAGCCCAGTGAGATTCTGGTTTAACGTTGAGCTTCATGGTCAGAAATCTATTAGAAGACCTTCAAATGCCCTAAAATTATATACACTAAACTTAGTACATAAAAAAGAAACTATCTGGATGGGAACTCTGTATGCAGGGGTATAATTTAAGGAGGGTTTATGCCACTTTTTCTGCGACTTAAGTGCTGGTTTGACATCTGCTTGTAAAAATATGCCGGTATAATCAGGAGAGCTGAATACTGAAGGGTTGGGCTGGTTATGACTGTCTAGCAACACAAACACCGTGGAATCTAATAACCAATTACACCAAACATCGTATGAACAAGCACCCAGAAAGCTGTGGTCAAAATGAAATATACAACCAGATGATCAATGCTGCAGTGAGTCACAAACTAAGTTATTTCATTGTTGTGAATGGTTTCTTTTTAAAGCTAGGGCACGTTTTATTTCTGTCTCTCTTTAAACAGGACAGCGTTCTACAAGGCCCAACTTGACAAAAATGTGAGAAGTTCCTGGTTATTTTTTTCTCCTCCCAGTTTCACAATGTTCCCTTTCACTGCAAATACCTCGCTGACTCCCAGTAAATCAGAGCTGGAAGCAGGCCGGAGCTAAACAAGATGCAAGTGTAACCTTGGTGAGATCTGCAGGGAACAATGTGCAAGAGAGTGTAAATAAACTCCACCGGTCTTTACGAGGTCGGCTGCAAGAAGCAGCTGGAGGCCGAAAGACGAGTGAGCGCTCGCTGGTGCCAACACGAGAAAATCCATTAATAACTTTAAAAAGGCTTTATCTGTAATTGTTAGTGTGTGTGTGTGTGTGTGTGTGTGTGTGGTTGTGCAGAGTCTGAGGAGACTATTGATATCCAAGATATCATGTTAGGAAACACACAGCAGCTAACTCATGCAGACAGAGGGATGGCTGAGTGTGTCTTTCACAGAAGAGTGGCTAAAGTACGCCAACAGCTGCTGAGACATCTGCCACCAGCGTGCTGGAACATGAGATAAAGCACTCTGGATCACTAATCACTGCTCCTTCAGAGATTAAACCTGCTTACAGACAGAGGAGGCTCCCCAACCGTTCCAGTTTTAAATGGATATTTATTTATTCACGGGACTTCTCTGAAATAGAAGGATCTCAGTTTGAAGACTCAGAGAGAGATTCTCACGCAGGAGTCATGGAAACAGCTCCTCAGAGCTGGTTTAAAACACACTCAAGTGTTCTGTTTTGTAGAGTTTTGCAAGAACCACTTGATTCATTTTTTTCATTTTTTTAAATCCCCACAATACATTTTTATCTATACTGTTGCTGTGGCCGGTCACCTTTTACCCACTAACTCCTGCAGAACATGGTTATGGAAAAAAATATTTTAAGATCATTTGTTTTCCAAATTTGCCCGTGCACCTTTAAGACGTGTCACTCTGGGCCTGATCACTACCATGTTCAGCAAGAAAAGAAATAATGTTAAAGATGATTTACTTGTTCACTAGTTGACTTGCTGCAGGACCAAAAGTGAATAATTCTGGTGCCACTGAGCATTTCTGTTGAGTGAAAGCCATTAATGCATTAATATATCTCACGATTGTATTCCTTCCCATGGGCCCACCACCCGTGGGAGGGGCCAAAGGGGTCGGGTGCGATGTGCAAAGGGCGGTAGCCGAAGGCAGGGACCTTGGCGGTCTGATCCTCGGCTACAGAAGCTAGCTCTTGGTACGTGGAATGTCACCTCTCTGGTGGGGAAAGAGCCGGAGTTGGTGTGTGAGGTTGAGAGGTTCCGACTAGATATAGTTGGACTCACCTCAACGCATGGCTCTGGCTCTGGAACCAGTTTCCTCGAGAGGGGTTGGACTCTCTACCACTCTGGAGTTGCTCCCACTGAGAGGCGCCGAGCAGGGGTGGGCATACTTCTTGCCCCCCATCTTGGTGCCTGTACGTTGGGGTTTACCCCGGTGAGCGAGAGGGTAGCCTCCCTCCGTCTTCGGGTGGGGGGACGGGTCCTGACTGTGGTTTGTGCTTATGCACCAAACTGCAGCTCAGACTACCCACCCTTTTTGGAGTCCCTGGAGGGGGTGCTGGAAAGCGCTCCTTCGGGTGACTCCCTCGTTCTGCTGGGGGACTTCAATGCTCACGTGGGCAACGACAGTGAGACCTGGAGAGGTGTGGTTGGGAGGAACGGCCCCCCTGATCTGAACCCGAGTGGTGTTCTGTTGTTGGACTTCTGTGCTCGTCATGGATTGTCCATAACAAACACCATGTTCAAGCATAAAGGTGTCCATATGTGCTCTTGGCACCAGGACACCTTAGGCCGCAGGTCGATGATCGATTTTGTTGTCATCTCATCTGATCTGCGGCCGCATGTCTTTGACACTCGGGTGAAGAGAGGGGCGGAGCTGTCAACTGACCACTACCTGGTGGTGAGTTGGCTTCGATGGTGGGGGAGGATGCCGGTCAGACCTGGCAGACCCAAACGTGTTGTGAGGGTCTGCTGGGAACGTCTGGCAGAGTCTCCCGTCAGAAGGAGCTTCAATTCCCACCTCCGACAGAACTTCGAACACGTCCCGGGGGAGGCGGGGGACATTGAGTCCGAATGGACCATGTTCCGTGACTCCATTGTCGAGGCGGCTGACCGTAGCTGTGGCCGCAGGGTGGCCGGTGCCTGTCGTGGCGGCAATCCCCGAACCCGCTGGTGGACACCGGCGGTTAGGGATGCTGTCAAGCTGAAGAAAGAGTCCTATCAGGTCTTTTTGGCCTGTGGGACTCCGGAGGCAGCTGATAGGTACCGGCAGTCCAAGCGGAATGCGGCTCGGGTGGTCGCAGAGGCAAAAACCCGGGCATGGGAGGAGTTCGGTGAGACCATGGAACAAGACTTCCGTACGGCTTCGAGGAGATTCTGGTCCACCATCCGGCGTCTCAGGAGGGGAAAGCAGTGCACTACCAACACTGTTTACAGTGGGGAGGGTGTGCTGCTGATCTCGACTTGGGACGTTGTGAATCGGTGGGCCGAGTACTTCGAAGACCTCCTCAATCCCACCGGCACGTCTTCCAGGATGGAAGCAGAGTCTGGGGATTTTGGGTTGGGCTCTCCAATCTCTGGAGCTGAGGTCACTGAGGTGGTCAAAAAACTCCTCGGTGGCAAGGCTCCGGGGGTGGATGAGATCCGCCCGGATTTCCTTAAGGCTCTGGATGCTGTGGGGCTGTGTTGGTTGACGCGGCTCTGCAATATCGCGTGGACATCGGGGGCAGTTCCACTGGATTGGCAGACCGGGGTGGTGGTCCCCCTATTTAAAAAGGGGGACCGCAGGGTGTGTTCCAACTACAGGGGATCACACTCCTGAGCCTCCCTGGTAAGGTCTATTCAGGGGTTCTGGAGAGGAGGGTCCGTCGGATAGTCGAACCTCGGATTCAGGAGGAGCAATGTGGTTTTCGTCCTGGCCGTGGAACACTGGACCAGCTCTATACCCTTGGGGGGGTCCTGGAGGGTGCGTGGGAGTTCGCCCAACCAATCTACATGTGTTTTGTGGATTTGGAGAAGGCGTTCGACCGCGTCCCTCGGGGGGCCCTGTGGGGGGTACTCTGGGAGTATGGGGTACCAGGCCCCTTGATACGGGCTGTTAGGTCCCTGTACGACCAGTGTCAGAGCTTGGTCCGCATTGCCGGCAGTAAGTCGGGCTCGTTTCCGGTGAGAGTTGGACTCCGCCAAGGCTGCCCTTTGTCACCGATTCTGTTCATAACTTTTATGGACAGAATTTCTAGGTGCAGCCAAGGTGGTGAGGGGATCCGTTTTGGTGGCCTAAGGATCAGGTCTCTGCTTTTTGCAGATGATGTGGTCCTGTTGGCTTCGTCAGAACGTGATCTCCGGCTTTCGCTGGAGCAGTTC
>SSNS01000033.1:3162265-3179765 GCA_006937985.1 Aphyosemion australe
AAGTATCTCGGGGTCTTGTTCACGAGTGAGGGAAGGGTGGAGCGTGAGATCGACAGGCGGATTGGTGCTGCGTCTGCAGTGATGGGGGCGTTGTACCGGTCTGTTGTGGTGAAGAGAGAGCTGAGTCGAAAGGCGAAGCTCTCAATTTACCGGTCGATCTATGTTCCTACCCTCACCTATGGTCACGAGCTTTGGGTAGTGACCGAAAGAACGAGATCGCGGATAAAAGCGGCCGAAATGAGTTTTCTTCGCAGGGTGGCTGGACTCTCCCTTAGAGATAGGGTGAGAAGCTCGGTCATCCGGGAGGGGCTCGGAGTAGACCCGCTGCTCCTCCACATCGAGAGGAGCCAGTTGAGGTGGCTCGGGCATCTGATTAGGATGCCTCCTGGACGCCTCCCTGGTGAGGTTTTCCGGGCACGTCCAACCGGGAGGAGACCCAAAGGAAGACCCAGGACACGCTGGAGAGATTATGTCTCTCGGCTGGCCTGGGAACGCCTTGGGATTCCCCCGGAGGAGCTGGCCCAAGTGGCTGGGGAGAGGGAGGTCTGGGCTTCCCTCCTTAAGCTGCTGCCCCCGCGACCCGACTCCGGATAAGCGGGAGAAAATGGATGGATGGACGATTGTATTCTCAGTCACTTCATGCAGGTTTCTATTCTTAAATGCTGTAATTGGGACAGTATCTTTTTTCATTAGGGTAGTCGTGTAGATCTCCTGCATTAGCTGCTGATGGAAAGTAGACGGGGAAACGCTCGGATTAGAAAAGCCAGTGACATTTGAACATCACATTGTCAAATTAGCGTTCATGGACTCACCCATCTTGGCTCGCATTGGGAAAGTCTGTTGCCAATTTAGCGGGAGAGCAGAGCATGTCTTGGCTAGTAGAAGCTAACCGTTAGCATTAGCAACTCCAACACACAGCAGAACTCCTCCAGGCTTGTGTTATTTGTGGAGATAAAACATCAACGTTGCCGAGCAAACAGAGTCAGTGGTAGAGTCGTGTTGCTGTTAGCCAATCAGAGGAGAGATGTCCACGTATCAGGAAGTAAGACTCCAAGTGACTGGATAAAGGACTTTCTCACCAACCGCCTCCAGACTGAGACTCGGACCCCACCTCTCCCCACAAGGCTGTGTGCTGAGCCCCCTCCTGTATCGTCTCCACACCCACAACATCAACCTGGTTGTTACGTTTGCTGATGACATCACAGGTCGGACTCCTCTCAAAGGGTGATGAGGCAGATTACAGAGGAGGTCCTGAAGTTGTCAGCCTGGTGTTTAAAGAATAATCTGGCTTTGAACACCAAGAAAACTAAAGAGATCATCGTGGACTTCAGGAGGCACAGAACTGAGTTAGCCCGCCTTTTCATCAATAGGGAATGTGTGGAGAGGGTCCATACGTTCCAGTTCCTTGGCTTCCTCACCTCTGCCGACATCTCCTGGATAGACAACATCACAGCTGTCATCAAGAAGGCTCAGCAGCATCTACACTTTCTGAGGGTCCTCAGGAAGTACAACCTGAACTCCAACCTACTACTGACCTTCTACTCGTCCATCAAGAGCCTGCTGACCTGCATCACAGTAAGGTACGGCAGCGGCACCATGGCAGACAGGGAGAGGCTTCAGAGGGTTGTAAAGGGACTTTAAACAAACTCTTGGAGGATCCAGCTCTTCAGAGAGCATCCGTCAGACTTGCACCTACCTTTCATTTCACATCTCCTACCCAACTGCACTCTCTTTGTACATCTCCTCCTATATTTGCACCTTTTCTATAGAGTCATGTCCGACAAAGCCTGACTGGTAGTAATAGTCTAAAGTAGTTTGCTGTTGGCCTCAAGGGTAACTGCTTTGTTACCTTCTCCTTTATTAGAAAGATAAAGGCCAGAGACCACCAGAGACTCACACAGTGCAGCCTTGACTCGTCTCCATGGGCAGTTCCCCACAAACTCACTCTGACATGAACATGGAGCACTTGTTGGGACTGCCGACACAAACAGGGCACTGAATAGAGGTTAGGGTCAGAGACTCGTGACTCTGAAGGTCTCATTAGTGACCTTACTGCCAATTCAGTGTGATTGCTTCTGATTACAAACGGTAAGCATAATGTTTATGTATTAGGCAGACACTTTAATCCAAAGGCACTTATGTGACCTTGATGGCCTTATCAGTGAGCTCACTGCCCTATCAGTCTGATTGTTTCTTATAAATTATAAGCTTGAACCCATGTTTCTGAACCAAAGAAGCCTCATGAATGAGGCAAAACGTAGCCAAGATAACAAAAGTCCAGTTGTTCTCATTAAAAAAACACTCAAGGTGACCCAGATGCATTTTTTTAAATTGCAAAAAGCTATAAAAAAAAATCTAAAATAACTGTAGTCAAAAATTTAAACTGTGATAAAATCATGAAAAAATCTGATTTCACAGAGAAAAACTGGAATCTCTTTTTGCCATATTGTCCACCCCTGGTGCGTCCTGTTTACCACCAGATCACACGATTCCTGGACGAGTGTTTTCAGTTGTTTCTATTTAACCAATAACACACAGATGGTGTGTGTTTGTGTGTGTTCAGTTACTACACCGTCGCTACACAACAGCACTAACGGATTAAGCCGTTTGTTCTCAGACAGACGGACCTCATTAGCCGGATAAAGAACCTCAAGCTGAAAATAGTGTACCTGCAAAACTCACAGCCTTAAATGCCCCCCCAAGCAAACCAAAATGTTCCTGTAGTGACCCATTTGACCTTCCTGTTGCAACATCTGAAACGGCTCATGGTCCATAAAGCAACGGGCACAGAAGCAAAGACTAAATATTCTGAACCCTCATAATCACACCATAAACGATCATCCTGTGTGCGTTTTTGTTTCATTTACAACTATTGAACTTTGTTCTAACTTTAAACGTTTCAACAAGTAGCTGAAAGTCGACCTGCTGCTGAACGACATTAGAAACACCACAGTGATCCATTTACAGCCGTTTTAGTGTTGATGTCCAGGAACTGTGTCTTGAATCAGATGGTCAAATGTGAATGAAGTTCATGTTGAAGGGATGATTGCTACAGGTCACGACCTCCCCGGCACATCCAATATGTCCCGCCTCCACTTTATCATGTCAGGAAGCTGGGAACCCGATTCCAGAGTTTATCTGGGAAAAACAATCAGTTTACATTCCGGATCAGAACAGCTGAGCCTCAGGGCCGACTGAGTAGTAAAAGGATAAAGACCCACACAGAAGCTGAAAACCGAAGCTGACCCACCCCTTTCAAAGGAGGGTTGTAGGATCGATCCCAGCTCCCAGCAGAGAATGCTGCTGTTGTGTCCTTGAGCAAGACACTTATCCCACATTGCCTGCTGGTGGTGGTCGGAGGGACCGGTGGCGCCAGTGTTTAGCAGCCTCGCCTCTGTCAGTGCGCCACAGGGCAGCTGTAGCTATGATGTAGCTCATCCCCACCAGCGTGTGAATGATTCACTGTAGTGTAAAGCACTTTGGAGTCCTCTGACTCTGAAAGGAGCTATACAGGTGCGGGTCATTTATCATTTATATCTAAACAGGTAACAGAGCTGTTTTAGAGCAGCTACTACATAAAGTGGTAATATAAAAACGTCTACCACAGCAACACATCTGAAAGATTTATCCAGTACCTCACCCAGTGTGCTTACATGCACATCCAAGTGGATCTACAGTAATAAACTTTATCCTAGTTTACAAGTACGTTAGAAAACCGAACCCTCGTTCCGCTACGGTACAGCAGGTGGCGACGTGCGCCTTTTCACATTGGCATTCTTCTGGTTAGCTTCAACACAGATGGTAAACAAACGCTGGTGGGAGTGAAGCAGACAGAGTTAAAACAGGATATGGCTGAAGTATGGACAACAACGCTGCAGCACAGCTTATCTGGTACGTGCTGGACTGTGCGATGGTGTTAGACGTGTTACTTTGTGGCGATGATATTATCAGAGGACTCCTTCCGCTGTGTCGTCACTTCAGAAGTTACTGGTATCGGCTCAACGGAGCCGTTTACATGCATTAAATAAAACGACCGACGTCAGTCTATTTAGAGCAAAGTTCAGTTTTCAGACGCGTATGTGTGAGTGACCCCACCGACGTCAGCTGAAAATCCAACAATACTGCACACATGAAAAACAGAATAGTTATCTGTGCCTCACTTTAATAGTTTAATCCCAGCTAAGACATGAAAAAAAAACGTTAAACCATCTCATTTGGTGCAGGATCTAAAGGGACGTGCATCCAACACCGGCCTGCAGCGAGGCAGACGGACATTCTGGGTGCTGGTTTATTGAAAAGTGGGTCAGGCCAATGAGTAGGAAGAGGAGGGGGAGTGGCGGACAGACCTCATAAGCTCCAGTGGAAAACTCACAATCATTAATCTGATTAATGTAAACGAACCGTTTCCCTGCGGCCAGGCGGAGCTTCACACTCCATCATATAAAGAATGTGAAGGCCCACATGAGCCCGCCGCTATAAGCTCCTCTGCATTCCAGCAACGTTTCAGCATGGGAAGAGCTGTGCTGTACGTGCACATGATGGCCTGGAGGCTTAAAACTCTCACCAGATCACTGGTCTGTCCTCGTGAAACGGGAGGCTCCATGTTCTATGGAGGAAAAAGATTTCCGATGATTCAAAAATGACTTCTGGTGGCACAAATGAACCGCGGTGTGACTATAAATAAATCCAGCTTTGCTTTAGTCTCTCGGGTGATGGGTCAAGCCTACATTTACCAAGAAAACAACAACAATGGTGCAGCAGGAAAGATTTATCCTTCCCACAATCACATTAAACAAAAGTCTAATTCATTCACTAATACTTCTTGTTATGTTCTTCCTGTGTGTATTTTTTATCTCCACTGGTTTTTCTTGCTTTAACACAGTGTTACGATGTTTTATTTACCTTAAATCACTGACGGAGTCGCCGAAACCGTCAGTGACTTAAGGTAAATAAAACATCGTAACACTGTGTTAAAGCAAGAAAAACCAATGGACATTCACTAATATGTTATCAAAGATGATGGTTCAAATGAAGTTTAAGGAGACAGCAGGTCCCGCTGAAATGCTACTCAGAATTGCATCTTTATAAACGTGATTTGAAAAGTAAAACCTTAATTCTTTAGGTTAAGAAAATTAAATGTTTGTAAGTTGTCCAATTGTATTACTAGAGCTGTACAGTGCAACTAATATCTTAACCTAAACATGTATAACAATATAGAAATAGTTCATGAAGAGAGCTGATGCTAGCTTACTTCCTCTCTGTTCTGATCAGATGTATTAATTATTCAGGGAAACATGTACCTGAAACGTCCTGAAATGTTATTCTACTGATTCGTATCATTTTTCTGGATGTGTAATGCAGCGGACCTCTTCTCCTCAGATCACTCTGGTCTCTGGGTGTAAAAAGGTGACATTTGGTCCATCTGTGGTGTGAAGGATTCATTGGTACAGACGTCAGCCACGTAGACACACCAACACCTGATCTAACCACCACTGATGTAGAAAAGATGTTTGAGTAATACATTTGTTCATGCTGTGTGTGTGTCTGTGTGTGCGTGCATGCGTGTGTTTGAAGTTCACTGCAAACCAAACTTTGCCCTCTTGAACTATCCTCCATGTTTGTTTTATCCAGCTTTTTTTGTAAAATGCAACTTTAAAACCTGTGACATGAGGTTAGAGTATATTTGACTCTTTAGGAGGAAATCAAAGGAGGCTGCCCTTCGCTTCCACAGATCTTGGCCGTTTCTCAATATGCGTACTTGTCTGTACTTGTGTACTCCCGTCCTTGTGAAACGTCATCAACGATGGTCCAAGTACTGTTCCAATCCTAAGTACATATAATCAGCTATCCTACTTTATATGAAGAAAGTTTGAGAGAAAATCTGATTAATAAACATCTTGGTGTAATAATTATTTATGCTTGAAAACTTTCATGTACTCATCAGCCTATGAATGAATGAATGTTTCTTATGCTGCACCTTCTGCACTGTATCTGCTCACCCTGTAACTTTGTCCTTTTCTTTTTCATTTATAAATCTAAATTGAAATGGTATGTATTTTAATTCTGCTGTCATGTTGATTTTATTGTTCTTGCCATGCTTGCTAAATGGAAAGCACATTGAATTGCCTCTGTGTATGAAATGTGCTATAGAAATAAAGCTGCCTTGCCTTGATTCTCCGAGACAAATAAAGTCACACAGAAAATCAACAAGATCTAAACAGATCAAATAAATACCATAAGTGATAAGAAAAAATAATAAGATTTTATGAAATTCTGAATTCATTATTTAAGTTTAATTGTTGAACTAATGTCAGTGTTCTATAAATTTCAACAGTTTGACATTGTATTTGGTGCCATGACTGTACAGTCAGTGCCACATGCTCTTACTGTCCAGTAAAATACCAATTTTAATGAGCGCAATAAAGGATTTCAGTTAAAAGTTCATATTTAGAAAACTACATTCAGAAGTGTTTGGTTTGTATTCAAGCTTCAATATGAGCTCTACTTATTATTGTTATGTTAAAACGGTCCTGAACATCAAATGTTGTAAACTTTTGTTGTTTCCATTTCATTCGATTTACTTACATTAAACCATATTATATTATCTTTGTTTTCTGAATGCTTTCCATTTACCTCTTTACTAATAATATGAAAAACATTTCAGATCACATTTCTTTAGGATTGATTATCAATAGCATGGGACCAAATACAGAGTCCTGTGGAACACCTCAGCTTAGTTTCCCTCCAACAGTATTAGTCTGAGCACAACTGCTCTAACTCAGTAATGCACCATAAAGTGAATGCAAGCCACTTAAAAGAAGAAGCTGCAGATCATGTGCAGTAATGAGCTGAATGAAGTATTAATTGACTTTAAGCAGCCAGGTAGCAGAGGAGGAGCTATGTCAGCGGTGTGGAGGTCTTACCTGGTGAACTAAGGCAACAACAGTAAATTATGTCTATAATGTATTTTCTATTGCTCAGTTTAATGTTTGGACAGTTCAGTGATGCTGGTAACAACTACCACTTTTTTCAGTGACCACTCATCTACCTGAAGAAACTGGACCCATTGCATCACAATGCACTACGTCTTATCACTGGTTTTCATCACCACGTACGCCACTGCTCTCTGTATGCGGCTGCTTCTCTGCCCTTCTGTATACTCGCAGGTTTACTCATTGGAAGTCTTTTTTCCATGAGTCTCTCCTCGGTCTGACCCCTTCTTATCCAAGTGTGTATCTGCAAAATGCTCAAAACCGTCCTAGTCTGCGTTCTAGTGCTGCCGTCTGAATGTCCATCCCTAGACCCAGAACAGAACTGGGTAAAAGAGCTTTTAATGTTTTTGCTCCAGCTTATTCAGGTAACCATCAGAAGGAATTAATGAATACTAATCTGACTTCACTGGGTCAGTTCGTATCACTTTTAGAAGATCAAGAAAAAGACACTCTAGACCAGGGGTCACCAACTCTGGTCCCTTTAGGGCTCCATCCTGCACGTTAGCTGTTTCTTTGCTCCTACACACCTGATTGAAATGAATGAGTCATTAATAGGCCTGTGCAGAGGTAAACCTGGTAAGGAGAGGATTCAATTACTTCAGTAAGTAAAGTAAGTAAATTTTATTTGTATAGCACTTATCACAGAAAAAGAATCACAAAGTGCTTCACAAAGATCAACAAAACAAAAGATAAAGTCATCATAAAATGATCTTAAAACAAAACAACAGGATATCATAAAATCATTAAAAATCAGAAAACAGAAAGTCATAAAATGATAAAACAAATGAAAGATGATTATAAATACTAGTTAAAAACCGAATAAAACATAAAAGATTTAAGTAAAAGCAGCTTTAAACAAAAGGGTCTTCAGCTGCTTTCTAAAGGTGTCCAGACTGTCAGTAACACGTAAGGTGTGGCAGAGCAGGAAACACAGAAAACTAGCAGGATGGTAGCCCTCGAGACGAGAGTTTTACAAAACAAAAACCGAAGCAATGATAACGAACAAATCAAGATTCTGAGCAGAGACATGCTAGCCTGGCAATCCATCCTATATATGTGAATATATAGTCTGGCCATGACCCATTGATGGCTCTCAGTCGTGGGGCGGGATCTACGGTTTTCTTTCAAACTGTCAGCACGCAATTGGATAGCGCTAGGACCAATCAGAGTGATGAACAACGTGACATAATCACAGCAACGGAAAAGAGGGAGGCAGCAATGGCGTCTAACATCAATGATTTCTGTCGTTTTTGTATAAAAACATGTGAATATCAGGTGTACTGGGACATTGCACTACTTTGTTTGATAAAAATAAGAAGCCGCTAAGTTTATCAGACAGACTTACGCACGTTGGAGTCTAAATAATCCAACGTTGATGACAAAGCCGTTTCAAACCAACGTGGTTCCTGCGCCGCCGCCATGTTGTTTGTGTTCGCGGCCGCAGCGCTGACGTCGGCTACTCCCGCTCAGTGATTGGCCCACAATATAGAGCGCTGTGATTGGCCCAACCAAAACTATAGCGAGCTGTGATTGGACAGCCACAGGCTGCGAGGGTTCCTATGAAGCGTGCCTAGACCAAACTCTGCAAAGCAAGAATTTGGTCTAGTCCACTAGGCTAGAAACATGCAAGATCTCAACGTAAGCAGCTGTTCCTGTAAACTCAAGGCTTGGGTGCAAAATACACAAATGCATCAAAATCTATCCTGTTCAAGGTGCAGGACAACAGGAAATACATGACAACACACATCCCACCCAAGCTGTTAGAGCCAAGCATGAAGCAGCAGAACTTACCTTAAAAGAGACGAAAACAGAGTCGGACAGATGTCCAATCAGAGGGCAGCCTTTCTCTTTTCCAGCTTGAGCGGTAACGCAGGACAAACGGAGAGAGGAAGATCCCTCAGAAGCAAGAGTGAAGGAAAAAACAGAGGTTTGTTAGAGAAGCAGCAGCAGCAAGCGGTTAGATGAGATCCCCCTGGCTGCTTTAAGGCTCGGTGCTGGCTGGAGAGTGGCACATACCGGAGGTCACGGTGAAATGCCACACATGTAGTCTGTGGTGAAAACTTAATGAAGCATCCAGAGACCAGCTCAGAGCGGTTAGCTCACATTTATATTAATACCTGCCTGGCTGATGAGCTGGAAAGGGAGCATCAGGTTATGAAAGGATCAGTCACCACAGAATCACACCAAACAGTTATGAATCGATGTTCCTATCAGGACTTCATAAACACTGCCAGCAGCTCAACGCACTGCTGGTCTGAGGAACAACCAATCATGTGAAGGTCCTCAGAAAGAGACGAGGTGGAGCAGCAAACTCAACACCGACTCACACAGCTGTTTTCTGACCAGAACCACATCACTGCAGCCAAACTGGGCCGGCACCGCCTCCACGGCAGCTCCCCCAGCGTGGAAAGAGACCTACAGCTGGATAAACGCTGCATGCTGCAGACAACCAGATCCTGCTCACATCTGACTGCACAAAGCTGCAGATTCCTGCAGAAACGAGCAGGAAATCATGTTTTTGATCCAAATGACTTTGATTCACCACTGCAGCCATCTAGGCAACTCTTGTCATACGTTCAGAAGACTTTTAGGGGGCAGCAGCAGCTCAGGAGGTAGAGCGGGTTGTCCAGTAATCGGAAGGTTGCAGGTTCGATCCCGGCTCCCCCCATAGAATGCTGCTGTTGTTGTGTCCTTGGGCAAGACACTTAACCCGCTTTGCCTGCTGGTGGTGGTCGGAGGGACTGGTGGCGCCAGTGCTCGGCAGCCTCGCCTCTGTCAGTGCGCCCCAGGGCAGCCGTGGCTACGATGTAGCTCATCCCCACCAGCGTGTGAATGGGTGGATGACTGATTGTGTTGTGAAGCGCCTTGGGGGGTTGTAGAACCCTAGGAAGGCGCTATACAAATACAGACCATTTACCATTTAAGTTATTTGTTTTATAAAGAAAAATACAAAACAAATGAAAATGTTTCCCAGGAAGCAGAAATATTAGTTTATTTTCTGTCTTTTAGAATAAATATATTCAATTTTAGGTCATTTTGGGATGCTTTATACTTTTTCCACACGTCCTATTTTAGATAACATCTCTATAAACTATCTGGAACAAATAAAGGCAGATTCTTTTTGCTTTTGTCACTCAGCTTTCTTGATGTTTTGTTTTTCAACCACAAGTTAAAAGGTCACTTGAACCATCACATTTATCAAAAATAGATGAGAAAGTGTCCTAATGATCATATGTCCAATATAACATCCAGAGTAGTTTGAAAATAGTTGATTTATCTAAAAATGGTTGAAGATCTGAAGAAAGACCTAATTAAAAGGTAAATTAACTGCACAGGATCACTCTGAGAAAAGCTGTTAACAAATCACCTGAATGTATTTATTCAGTTTGTCTCTAACGGTATCCTTGCTTCAGGTGGAGCCAATCAGAGGAGAGCTGACAGAGCAGGTAGAGGTTAAAGGGGATAACCCTTTTTGTTTTAAACCTCATCTGAAGAAAGCGTGCTCGTACCGACCAGAGCAGCGTGTCGGTTAAAACATCACAGCGGCGTTGTGCAATCAGAGGACTGACCAAAGCATCTGTGGCTTCAGCTCAACGTTCTGCTCCATCAGCGTTTTCCTGGGACACAATCATTGATTCGGCTAATTGACTCATTTTGCTGCCGGCTTATCGGAACAAACAAGTTGCAACAACGGGACGGATAACTCCTTCTACTGTGAACGGCGTTCAACAGGATTTCTACTCCTGATTTATTTTTAATTGGTGAGTCGATAATTAAAAACAACAGTTGTGAATGTGAAACTTGCACCAGACGGGTTGGGCGTCTCGTTCAGCACTCGTACATCAAAAAAGGTTTCTGGTCACCAGTAATGAAATTTTAAAAAACGAATCGTTCATTTTCAATTTTTAGTGAGAATTTAGCATCACCCCAAAGTGACCGTATACCCTTCACTCAGAGACTAGAATTCAGTAGAAATGAGTCCTTTAGTCCAACCGGGAACCAACGGCTTCATTGACAACTGGACAGAACGTCTCCAACTACTTCTGTTGTCCCGTTTGCTGTAACAGGAGTGCTGCCCACTCCCTCACACATCACCAAGGTCATTAATGGCATCAAAGAAATATTTACAGCACAAAAATATATCAGGAACATTGATATTTGAACATATAGCAGCAAGGTGAGAGCTAGGTGGTTTAACGGGAGTAAACGTCTGGATTGTTTTTGTCCCTAATCCGGATTACGTCCCTGTTGATCTACAGTAGTGAATGTTTGGGCAGCCTTGTTAATCTTCATGATTTTCCTGTATAAACCGTTGGTTGCTACGATAAAAACTTTCACTTAAATCTATCATCTAGGAGACACACAGTGATGTGAGTTTCTAGGATTTACAGAAAGTGTGCAATAATTGTTTAAACTAAATTAGGCAGGTGCATCAATCTGGGCACTGTTGTCATTTTATTGATTCCAAAACCTTAGAACTAATTATTGGAACTCAAAGTTGGTTTGGTAAGCTCAGTGACCCTTGACCTCCATAACCAGGTGAATCCAGTCATGAGAAAGAGTATTTAAGGGGGCCAGTAAGTTTCCCTCCTCTTTGAACAACTCTCAATGAGCTGAAAACAAAGATGGTTCACCATCATGGTTCAGGGGAAGGATCCAGAAAGCTGTCTCAGAGCTTTCAGCTGTCTGTTTCTACAGTTAGGAACATGTGGAGGAGATGGAAGACCACAGGCACAGTTCAAGTTAAGGCTCCAAGTGGCAGACCAAGAAACTGGGATAACCAGAAGCGACAAATGGTGAGAAGAGTCAGAGTCAACCCACAGACCAGTACCAAAGACCGACAACATCATCTTGCTGTAGATGGAGTCACTGGGCATCGTTCATCTATTCGGTGCACTTTACACAAGGAGATGTTGTATGGGAGAGTGATACAGAGGAAGACTTTTCTCCACCCACAGCACAAACAGAGCTGCTTGAGGTCTGCTAAAGCACATCTGGACAAGCCAGCTTCATTCTGGAATAAGGTGCTGTGGACTGATGAAACTAAAACTGAGTTATTTGGGCATAACAAGGAGTGTTATGCATGGAGGAGAAAGAAGAAAACCACCTGCTACCTACAGTAAAACATGGTGGTGGTTCCATCATGCTGTGGGGCTGTGGCCAGTGCAGGGACTGGGAATCTTGTTAAAGTTGAGGGACGCATGGATTCCACTCAATATCAGCAGATTCTGGAGACCAATGCCCAGGAATCAGTGACCAAGCTGAAGCTGCACCGGGTTAGGGTTAGGACCACCCTGAACACAGCTCAACATCTACTAAAGCATTCATGCAGAGGAACAAGTCCAACGTTCTGGAACGACCATCTCAGTCCCAGACCTGAAGATTATTGAACATCTGTGGTGTGAGTTAAAGAGAGCTGTCCATGCTCAGAAGCCATCACACCTGAATGAACTAGAGATGTTTAGTAAAGAAGAATGGTCCACAATACCTTCAACCAGAATCCAGACTCTATAGGAAGCAATAGGAAGCATTTAGAGGCTGTTATTTCTGCAAAAGGAGGACCTATTGATGTAATTTTCTGCCCAAATGTATGCACCTGCCTACTTATTGCACACTTTCTGTAAACCCTTTAAACTTCGTTTCACTTCTCAACTGTGTGTGTCTCCTAGATGATAGATTTAACTGAATTTTTTACCGTAACGACCAACGATTTCTACAGAAAATCATGAAGATTAACAAAGCTGCCTAAACGTTTGCATCCCACTGTAGATGAAAAACATTATAAACAGGCACAGAAACATAATGCAAAAAAAAAATGAAGCTGAAACAAAGGGAGAGACCCCTAGTGGGGGGTTGCAGTATGAGCTTTTGGCCCCTCCCCCTTACATGTAAACAATTTATTTCCCAGAATGAAAATTAAAATCCACCTCAAAAGTTTTCAACGCGTTGATTTGGGTTAATTCACATTGTTCTTACCCTGCTGCTGTGTGTTCAAATATTATGTTTGGGTTGGGGGGTAGGCCAGACTCCGTGTTTCAAAAATGCAACATGGCAGCACTAAATGTGACCTTTATGCTTCACTTTTGAAATACAAAAGAAGCTGACAAACACCAACTGTCCATTTTCAGGTTTTCAACTGGAAAAAAGTCTGGTAGAAAAACAACTGTAGTGGAAATAAGGAAAGGTCATTTCCAGGAATAACAATCACTTCTTGGAAAATATGGGATAAATCAAGAGATCTGCAAGACCTGACTCACACTGCAGACAGTTATTCCCTTATTTATGTATGCATCTAGTATGTATGTATCTAGTATGCATGTATGTATGTATCTAGTATGTATGTATGTATGTATGTATGTATCTAGTATGTATGTATGTATGTATCTAGTATGTATGTATCTATCTAGTATGTATGTATGTATGTATCTAGTATGTATGTATGTATCTATGTATCTATCTAGTATGTATGTATGTATGTATCTAGTATGTATGTATCTAGTATGTATGTATGTATGTATGTATGTATGTATCTAGTATGTATGTATGTATGTATCTAGTATGTATGTATGTATCTAGTATGTATGTATGTATGTATGTATCTAGTATGTATGTATGTATGTATCTAGTATGTATGTATGTATGTATCTAGTATGTATGTACTGTAGTATGTATGTATTTAATTATAGCACAAGTTGCATCTTTACTCATAAGGCAAAGGAAGCTGCATAAACACTAAACGTTGTGCTTGTAATTTATTCTAAGGTTATTATTCCATGTTCTTATTTCTTTTTCATTTTTAAATGAATGTTGTTCCGTTTCGGAAGTAATGGTTTAAAGGTATTTCAATGTGTTTGGGGTTAGGGTTAACCCTAGCCCTAGCCCTAACCCTAGCCCTAGCCCTAACCCTAGCCCCCTACTGGTGAGAACAGCTATTACCTCATGTCACTTTAACGCTTCTTCTCCTAATTAGACAGTGAGTGATTTTTACTGGAATAATAAAAATCAACTGACTCAGTAACTAAAACCAGGAGGAACGCGATGGAAGCTATCCGTTTTCCACATTAAAGCTTCAGGGTGACAGCATGTGTGCAGGTGAGGTAACTTACCTGTTTTCTCCTCTTTGGAGGAACAAATGAAAGGCGGATTGGTCCTAAAAGCAGCGAGCAGCCTCTCCTCCGGTCTGGGCCACTTGTGGGTAAAGGAAACACCGATATTCC
Organism: Aphyosemion australe; assembly: GCA_006937985.1. NCBI lineage: Eukaryota > Metazoa > Chordata > Actinopteri > Cyprinodontiformes > Nothobranchiidae > Aphyosemion > Aphyosemion australe. The sequence continues at coordinate 3,176,475 of SSNS01000033.1, forward strand.
TCCTAAACACCGACTTAGCTTCCTGTTTTAAAACTGCGACATCCTCCGTCTCGCCCCACGGTGAGTCGCTGCCCTCCTTCAGCCATTCACACCAAATGTTACCGAGGTTAAAGCGCCTCCGGGGCTCCTTCTCGGTGGAAATGAAAGTTCTGGTTGCCGTGTGGACGTGGAGCTGTTGGGTAGCGTGTGAGCAGGATAAAGTGGTTTCTCCCCCGCGGTCTGTAATCAGATGCTGCTCCCCGCATATCCATTCATCCTATTACGCGGTTAACCCTTGACTCACTGTGCCGCGCGTGCTGCCTTACAGGACCCTCGGAAAAAACGCTTTCTGTGGAACAGGTGAACACCTTTTCAGTTTCATCGAGTCTCACTTCAAAATAAAATTCAAGAAAATAAAAAAAAACATAATTTGCAGTAAGGTGAACATCAGAAAATTCAAACACAACAATTTCTAAGACTTCTACCTCTTTACGTCTCCTGCCCCCTCGTGGAGGATGTTAATATAGCAGCTAACACCTTCCGTAATGAAGTGCCCAAAACAACAAAACTCTGATTGTTTATCATGTAGCAGAGTTGGAAGAAGTAAACCGGCATAATGACGTAACATTCTTCATTGATCTATTTAAATGATGTCAGGAGGGAAATGAAAAGACTTGACCATGAAACAAATGGCCTAGATTAAAATATACTCATAATTAAATGATGTCTGCGCTGCAGCTCCAACACCGCATTAGAGCAGGTGCTTTCATAAGTAAAACTCTTTTATTTTGTAATAGTAAACCTACTTTTATACCTTTGCTTTTTGTCACTGTGGTTTTTTTATATTTATGAACTGGAACTGTTAATAAATACTTAGTCATGTGTCTAAAAAATTTCTTTTAATACATTTCCATACATTTTTACAAACCACTCATATTATCAAATGCTGCCATAAAGAAAAACAAAGACAATCCAAACAAGGTTTAAATGTATAAAAATATATCATCATAACCACATTTATGTTTTTTCTGATTTCCAGGTTCAGCTTTGGGTAGCAACACAGCAACAGGTTGATGTTATTAAAACGTGGAAGATAAAAGCTGGACCTGAACGCACCAATAAGCCACAAACACCAAGAAAATATGATATCAGTGACAGACGTCAACATTTTAGTGCAGGGTAGTTTTCAGCCTTTGAATTAAAAAATCTTTCCTGAGGTTTTAGTCTGAAAATGTTGTTTCTAGTCAAACATCGCCATTTTCAGGGAGAGTCTTACACCTTCTCTGATCTCATTGCTCAAATTTAGAGCAATAAGGAATTTATACTCTGATTTTTGTAAAACTGCTGCAGTTTCATTGAATCCAGCAGAAAAGTCACCTTTACAAACCTCATTTTTATTTTAACACAAAAGAAAAAAGTAAAGAAAACAAAAGTATTCCTATGTTTATCAGAGCCATCACTCTCAACTGTGATAACGGTCTAAATGCTCATTCAGCAGGATTCGAGGCTCATTCAGGGTTTCACATGTCCAGGTTTAAAGATGGCCTCCATCAGAAGCATCGACGGTGCCGTCACCGCTCCTCAGCCAGCAGCGACCTGAAGTTCTTCAGCTCTCTGATGCTTGTGGAAATCCTGAAAGTCATTTAGACAAAACCAGAAACCCGATGAGCAGAGAACTGATGGTTTTTAACCTGAAGACGAGCGTTTCCCACCTTCCGAAGGCGTTGAGCAGGGAGACGATCTCCTGCCGGCTGAGCTGGAAACTGGGTCGATGCTCGCTGGATTTGGGCAGAGCTTCAATCTGTCGCTCTGAAAACAGGATCTTCAGCACTGTGCCTAATCCCTGAGTCTGGTGACGGGAGACGTTCAGATCACAACACAAACATGCATATTCTGCATTTCATCTTTATCCTTACAGCGCAGGAATGCTATGGACATCAATAACCCTGCAGCTGATGCACAACCACTTCTTCAGACTGTAAACACCGTTTGGTCGTCTAATAGTCAAAATCTCCACACAAAGCTTTTAAAGACAGCTTTGTTGTTGTGTCATTTTGATTTCTAAGAACAGTCCAGACCATCAAGTCGATACGTACCTGCAGTTTCCCCCACAGGCGACATTTAAAGCAGCCAACACAGTCCATGATCCTGGAGATGTTGAGGAAAGCAAGCCTGATGTCCTCCTGACAGGTGAGCGAGGCCACAACGGGAACAAAAATCAAGATGCAGATTCAAACAGAGCATGCCTAGCTGATCTGAAAACAGCACCCTCTGCTGGTCAGAATAAATGAGAGGATTTTCCTCCCCAGCTGTCACTGGGACTGAAACGGTAAATTCTGACCTTCAGTTTGGCTGCTTCCTTCTCATCTCCAGCAAACAGAGAAGTCTCATCAAAGTGCAAGGGAAAAGATCTGGAACAACAAGTAACGGCTGTGACTCAGACAGCTGTGCCTAACCTGCAAAACAAAAACTACGTTAAAGACAGAATTCATCCTCAGACCGACCTGGCCAGCTGCAGGATGTCCAGCAGCATCTCTTTGTGGTTCTGGTCCTCCTCTGCTCGGCCGGTGTAGAGCCGAAAGGACGGCTGCTGGAAGAACGGCAGGACTTTGGCCAGCGCTCGCAGCTCCATCAGGTAGAGGAAGTAGAGGTTCCGGAGCCTCTTAGGGCCCTCGCCGGCCGTCAGCTCGGCGTCAAAACGCTGCCTGAACTCAGACACGTTGTGGCCCCACTTCCTCTGATACCAGCTGTCTGAAGGAGGAAACGGTAACCACGGTGATGTGGAAATAACACAAGAGAGGAAGAGAGGAGAGCAGCTGTTTGTGTCTCACCATCCAGGAGATATCTGGCACTCAGGTGAACGTTGATGCTGGCGTGGAGGCCGGAGATGAGCCGGTAGAACGCCCTCTTCTCCACACACTGACCTGGGAAAGAGAACGGATCAATACCAAAACTGGACCAAACTCCACAACCACTGCAGGTGAAGAAGCAGCTCACCTTCCAACCAGCTGTAGAAGGTCCTCGCTGAGCAGAAACCAGACCAATCAGAGCAGAACCAACAGAGGCGTTTGTGATTGGATGAAATGTGAATCACGGCTTACCTTCACTTCCTGAAGTGCACTGGAATGAGTTGGGAATGAGCGGTCGCTTGATGGTGAACGGTCTGTGAGTGAAACAAACGTGCCGTTATAACCCGTTTTATTCTCTATATATAACCTATACATGTAGGTTTTATGAAGAAACGATGTGTTAAAAATGATTCCGAGTCATGTTGTCTGGGTTTTTCAAACAGCGCGTTTCCGTTTTAACCAG
>SSNS01000033.1:3184765-3234887 GCA_006937985.1 Aphyosemion australe
GTTGTCTCCACTTAAGCTGGATTCAGCGTCACAGAGAGGAGACTGTACTTATCTAACGTAAAAGTCCTTGTTGCCATGGTGACCTGTCGCATGCTACGTAATTACCGTTCACCTCATAGATATGTATATAAACCCGTCACTGCTCCATTGCTGCATGTGCACGAAGTTCATCTATTTTATTTTCATCTGCTTCCTTGAACAATTATTTACAGATAGGACTGATATTTCAGTGTGTTGGTGTTTAAAAGTATTTCATTAGAACCCGCAGAAGCTGCAACAAGTTCCGTTTATCTTATCTGAACCGGACCGGACCGGTCTGGGGGACTGAAACCCGACACAAGAAGATACATACAATGATGACGCATGCCGTAGCACTAGTAGACGTCATGAACATTTGTTTGGAAACATTGATGGAGGAGCTTATGACGTATTCAAAGGTGTGGTGACGTCACAAATGCTTTACGTCCCAGGAATCTAGCAGAGATCTTTCAGTGTCAGACTGAAGAAGTGTTGGACAAATTGTTGCTCACAGAATACTTTGGTTTTGTGTAACCTTTGTTTAACAGCTCACTTCAGAGAAATCTGGTGAATTTGGTGAATCTTTTACAAAATCGTTATTCACCTCTCAAGAACCATGGACCATGGTTTTGCCCACTCAGCCAGCTCAGAGCAGCTCTCTGGGTAAAGAAAGCGTCTGAAAAACAAAAGTTACAAAAACGCTGATTTTCCCAGCGCTGCTTGTAAGAAGCAAAGGTTGTCTGAAGACTCTCTGCAAAAACGTCCCACCATGATTCGACTCAAGGGGCGAAGAAATGGGACCGTTTTAAGACCCAAACATGCCTCCAAACCTCCCAGCAAACCTCATCCAATCAATGTGAACGTCCCATTCTCAATGATTGGATCATAATCCATCCATCAAACTGTCCTCTGTTGGCACAGCTGTGTTTGTGTTTGTGTGTGTGTGTGTGTGTGCGTGTGCGCACGTGAGTGTGTCGTGAGCCGGTGTTATGGTTTTACACTACTTAGAAGAGGCCGTCCTTACACTGACAAAAAGGTAAATATAAGTAACTTTTACCTTGAGTACATTTTATTTAAGATACTTTTTATTTTTACTTGAGTAAACATTTAGGCAAATACTTTTTCTTGTACTTGAGTAAAAATTATTCAAAGTATTGGTACTTTTACTTAAGTAGAAAATGTTATTAATTTTTCCACCTCTGGCTTTAAATGAGCCTTTCATACTTAATTGTTCAACTTTTTTTCTTTTTAAAACGCAGATAGGAGAAGTTTTTACCTTTTCTGCTGACGTTTCGATCATCACTGTGATCTTCTTCAGAGCTAAGCTGCTAAAAGCAGCTTCACTTCCGCTTCTGTTTATGTTTTCATACATTTAAAAACAACTGTGATTCACAGTTTTGTTTATTTATAAAGAACAATCAACGTAATTAATAATCTCAGAAAGAATAGGTGCACAAATGTAGCCACTGACCCTAATTTCTGTGTGTATGCAATACATTACATTACTTTACTTGTAATGTCAGGTTTTAACCCTTGAAAAGTTATTCATGAAATAATTATCAGAAAATGTTCTTCTTCTTGAACAGTTTTGTAATTATTGAAACTATTTAATTAGGTAAATATACATTATTACAACAGTAATAACAAAATAAAATTGGCACTCATCTCCTGCAGTACTTTGATATATCACAAGGTGGCAGACCTGTGCAGAATTAAATGACGCAAAAGCAGAAGATAGGGGGCTACAAAATTTAGGAATATTTGTATTAAACATACTTTGGGCATTACAGGGTTAAAAGCCAGTAATTCCAATCTCTGGAGCCGAGGTCACTGAAAAAACTCCTCAGTGGCAAGGCATCCGGGGGTGGATGAGATCCGCCCGGATTTCCTTAAGGCTCTGGATGTTGTGGGGCTGTGTTGGTTGACGCGGCTCTGCAATATCGCGTGGACATCGGGGGCAGTTCCACTGGACAGGCAGACCGGGGTGGTGGTCCCCCTATTTAAATAGGGGGACCACAGGGTGTGTTCCAACTACAGGGGGATCACACTCCTGAGCCTCCCTGGTAAGGTCTGTTCAGGGGTTCTGGAGAGGAGGGTCCGTCGGATAGTCGAACCTCGGATTCAGGAGGAGCAATGTGGTTTTCGTCCTGGCCGTGGAACACTGGACCAGCTCTATACCCTTGGGGGGGTCCTGGAGGGTGCGTGGGAGTTCGCCCACCAATCTACATGTGTTTTGTGGATTTGGAGAAGGCGTTCGACCGCGTTCCTCGGGGGGCCCTGTGGGGGGTACTCTGGGAGTATGGAGTACCAGGCCCCTTGATACGGGCTGTTAGGTCCCTGTACAACCAGTGTCAGAGCTTGGTCCGCATTGCCAGCAGTAAGTCGGGCTCGTTTCCGGTGAGAGTTGGACTCCGCCAAGGCTGCCCTTTGTCACCGATTCTGTTCATAACTTTTATGGACAGAATTTCTAGGTGCAGCCAAGGTGGTGAGGGGATCCGTTTTGGTGGCCTAAGGATCAGGTCTCTGCTTTTTGCAGATGATGTGGTCCTGTTGGCTTCATCAGAACGTGATCTCCGGCTTTCGCTGGAGCAGTTCGCAGCCGAGTGCGAAGCAGATGGGATGAGAATCAGCTCCTCTATAGAGACCATGGTCTTGAGTCGGAAAAGGGTAGAATGCCTTCTCCAGGTCAGGGACGAGGTCCTGCCCCAAGTGGAGGAGTTCAAGTATCTCGGGGTCTTGTTCACGAGTGAGGGAAGGGTGGAGCGTGAGATCGACAGGCGGATTGGTGCTGCGTCTGCAGTGATGGGGGCGTTGTACCGGTCTGTCGTGGTGAAGAGAGAGCTGAGCCAGAAGGTGAAGCTCTCAATTTACCGGTCGATCTACGTTCCTACCCTCACCTATGGTCACGAGCTTTGGGTAGTGACCGAAAGAACGAGATCACGGATACAAGCGGCCGAAATGAGTTTTCTTCGCAGGGTGTCTGGGCTCTCCCTTAGAGATAGGGTGAGAAGCTCGGTCATCTGGGAGGGGCTCGGAGTAGACCCGCTGCTCCTCAACATCGAGAGGAGCCAGTTGAGGTGGCTCGGGCATCTGATTAGGATGCCTCCTGGACGCCTCCCTGGTGAGGTTTTCCGAGCACGTCCAACCGGGAGGAGACCCAAAGGAAGACCCAGGACACGCTGGAGGGATTATGGCTCTCGGCTGGCCAGGGAACGCCTTGGGAGGAGCTGGCCCAAGTGGCTGGGGAGAGGGAAGTCTGGGTCTCCCTCCTTAAGCTGCTGCCCCCGCGACCCGACTCCGGATAAGCGGATGAAAATGGAAAATGGAGGTCAACATTGAAAAGGGTTGGACCAAATCGTAGCCTATATGATCAAAGTGAACTCTAGCTAATTGTATATTATGCATTATAAGAGATACATCAGAGAGGTCTGACAGGTTTTCTGCTTGGATGTGACTGAATAAACCGAAAGGTTTTTAGTTTTCAGACATTTTCCTGCAGTTCGGACGGTCGCTGGTTACCCTTACACACTCTCTCTATTTCGGTGTTTCCTCGCGCTGCCAAGCCCCTGACGTAATGCTCCGCTGTTAATGATTAGCATGTGGAAACGAGCCCCGCGAGCCCCCCTACATCAAACAGACCGAAACACCGCCGGAAATAGAAAGGCGTGACTTTCAGAATAAAAGTGATGATTCGCTAACCTTCATCACTATTCAAACGTGGCCATCGCAAATGTCATAGTAGCCAACTTATCACACCAACTGTTTGTTAAGAGGTAAGACTGGTGCTAAATGACAATAAAAACAGGCCATAATACATGAACATACATTTAACAAAACTCGTTTTTGTTTGTTATAGAAACAATTGATTTATGCAGACCATGCACCCTGTCATGATACAGGAAACACTCTCTAAAGTTGGGTTGGGACCCCACTGTGGGTCACCAATCACCAAGAACTACACAGGGGGTCTTGCTATGATTTCCAGAAATCAAAATAAAACATTTGCTATAGTCCTAATTTGTTACCAAAACAACTCTAAACTGTCATAAATGGATATAAGTGAACATGAGTTGGAGTTTCTTTATATACCCTGAATTATTTAACCGTTTAAGAATGTCTGTATTGTCAAATCAGAGAAATCAGATGTCACGTGTCTTGACCGTTATTATTTTGTGGGTATAAAGCGTTTGGGAACCATGAAATAGAACACGAAGATCACCTTTCTAAATGAGTTTAAGGTGCAAATGATAATTAGTGTTTTTGCCATTTGATAATTCACAAAAAATTAAAATATCAAAAGTATCCTTTTTTCTGAATTTGTTTTAAGTTGTAAAAAATGTATCCACAAGAACAATCCATCAATTTATTTGCTCGACTTTTATTTTGAAATCCAAAATCGGAAGTTGATGATATGTCACCTGTCTTAACTAAAGTTATTTTATGCAGAGGAGTTGGCGTGTTGCGCGGAGGCAGAGGAAAAGTTAGTCAGGATGGTAAAGCCCGCAGACCCGGAGTGAAAGGGTACCGCTCCCCCTGGAAAGACCGGAGCCCTTCGCTCGTCCTGAAACCAAACCAACGATGCCAACCGCGCCAACAGGTACGACCACCAAACATTACCGAGGTATCCCCAGAAAACCCACAGTGTGTGGCATTAGCTGGGAGCCCTGCGGTCTTTGGTCCGCCAGGTTCCAGGACGCGCTTTTCCCTGAAGTGACGCAGGTTTAGTTCAGTGATTCGCGGTAAAAGTCACTCAGTTTGTCTAACGGAGACGTAGTTACTGCTGCTTTATGGCTGTTTAATACGAACGTCTCAGAGACGTAATGTTTCTATATAAAGCGGTCAGTTGGTGTCTCTTTGACCAAACTGCGCTCCGCGCGCAGCAGCAGCAACGTGCTGATGAAGCAGAGACAGTTTTAGACAGAGCTGGAGTCTGGAGGGTCGATGGTCTCTACACATCACGGGAATAATGGAAACGGACGGTCGGTAGATAACCCGGTAACCCGGTGTTGTGACGAAATCTGTTACCCCTGTTCCCTCTGTTTAGGGTTAGGCCGCCTCTAACTGGCTGGAACAGATCTGTACCCCAGTTCTGTTGAAGCAAACTCAACTGTCTCCTGACGTCATCACGTACATGTTTAGATTTTGTTGTTATGTGCTCAGGTCATAGGCGCAGGTTTGTAGGTTTCATAAAGGGGAACACGCCCCTTAAACTGGAGGGGACAGATTTCCACAGGGGGACGCTTCTCGACACAACACCAGGATGTAGCTCCACTATCACCCACAGCTGTATTTTTAGAAATGGGTGGATACCAGAAACATTTTTCTTTATTTTTGTCCCAGCGGTGAATGCCACAAGCCTGTGCGCATAGGCGACAGCTATAAATGCTTGTGTACATTTTTACTGGCAGGTTTTATTCTAAACGGTGCCAAATGCTGCAGCAGTCTGCAGAGCTGAAGCAACAGGGTGAGGCTGTAAAAGTAGCTTTGAGCAGAAGAGTTACAGAGAGGCACAGAGTCACTGGAGTCTGCTTCCTTCCTGCAGGTCTAACAGGGATCCCTTGAAGAAACATGCCAGAGGTTGAAGCTGATGTGACACATTCTGAGCTGGAAGAAAGCTGACTCATCAAATGTCAATCCCTCTGAAATCCACTCAGCAGCCAGAAGCAGCTCAGATCAACTAATGCCTAGCTAGAGTCGGACCCCACTCCCCTTTACTTTCATCTAAGGAGATTACCAGACAAGAGGGGTGGTGTGAAACTCCTCCAACAGGAATACACCCAGCATCTGCTGCTGGCCACACCGTTTCTCTTCTCCCGCCTGACAAGTGTCCCAACTAAGAATGGTATTCCAGTGCTTCATCTGATCATTACTGATTGCCACATCACTACCATCACTGCAGCCCTCCCTGTTCATTTCACCAGCGTTGTAAAGCTAGCTTGGGAGCCCTGCCCACCACGTTCAGCGCTGCTTCATCCTGCCACACAGACCATGATGTTTCGTGATCAGGTGGGCGTGCTAGCCAGCTGGTTTAAGGGGTGGAACGAGTGTGAGCAGACTGTGGCTCTGCTCTCCCTGCTGAAGAGGGTGAGCAGGACCCAGGCCCGCTTCCTGCAGCTCTGTTTGGAGCACTCCCTCGCTGAATGCACTGAACTGCAGGTCCTGGAAGGAGAAGCCAACAATCCAGGTAGGACCACTTCTGCTTCAGACTAAAGTGATCGTTTCCTTCTACTACAAGTGTAATTCTGGGATTATTATGCTGTACTTTGGATTGTAGGAAATTTGCAGCAGTTTTTGAAGGAAGACAGAAACGCTGTTTGTGTTTGAGGCTGTAAGGCAGCGTTTCTCAACCCTGGTCCTCAGCGCCCCCTGCCCTGCATGTTTTCCATGTCTCTGCTTCAGCACATGGCTGCAGAAGCCTGCTAATCACTCACTCATTTGTGTCAGGTGTGTGGCAGCAGGGAAACACTGGTGTTTGAAAGGGCAACATGGAAAACATGCAGGGCAGGGGGCGCTGAGGACCAGGGTTGAGAAACACTGCTGTAAGGCATAAAGTTTGGAGTTTTCCAAAGGGGGTGATTCTTTTTTATACCCACTGTGTTTTTCTGGTTATAAGAGCGATACTTTATTGTTTACATCCACAAACTTTATTCATCTTTGCAGTTTTCTATTTGTTCATGAATTTGAAAGAATTTGTTTGCTGTCTTTAAGCAGCCTAGAAATCTAGACAAACAGCAACAGACTGCCCTGCAGGTCGGTCTGTTGTAGGCTCAGCAGGTCTACCATTGGGCCGAAACAGTTTTAGGTAGGGATGCACCGATACCGGTATCGGTATCGGGTATCGGCCTCGATACCACATTTTCTAAAGTACTCATACTCGGTAAAAGTCCCTCGATACCGGGGACCGATGCCACGGTCTGAGAAATGTCTGTTTGAGCAGCGTGTAAGGGGTTAATCACAGGCGCCCGCCCCCAAGGCCCCAGCTGCAGCTCAGAGCAGGGAGAAGTTTTCATTTTAAATAAATGTTCTTAATTCCAAACGAGTGCCTTGTTTTTTTGTTAAAGTTGACAACTAAAGCTGTTATCTGTAAATTAAAATCATGTTTTTATTAAGTACTCAGTATCGGTATCGGTGAGTACTGAAATGCAAGTACTCGTACTCGTTTTCCAAAAAAGTGGTATCGGTGCATCCCTAGTTTTAGGTCTGGCCAATCACAGCACTCCATGTTTTTAGAGAGACGTTGGGCGGGCTTTGCACCAGAGCTGCAACAGACAAAAACTACAAATATGGCGTCGGCTCAGAACAGCGCACATTTGAAATGGCTTTAGAGGATTTTGGCTTGGGCTTTTCTTTGAGACATGAGCAGATATTGGTACTCAAGTCCTTTATTTTTAAAAAAAATGTACGGCACACTGCCCCGTTGACTGATTTCCGTAGCGATGAATATGTCACATTGTTTGCTGATCTGATTGGTCCTAGCGCTGTTCAGTTGTCTGCGTAGGAAGTTTGGAAGACAACCATAGAGTCTGCCCTACGACTGGGTCAGTGGGGCGTGGCCAGACTCTATATTTACATATAGGAGGATGTCTTGCTGGGCTAGTCTTTAAAGGAGTCATCACCTGAAATCTTCACTTTTCCACTTGAACAAATGTCTATAATGGCTTCCTAATGATTTTTCACTGACTGAGAAGCCGATATTTTACATTGACGCGTTTGTTTACTCTTGCCTTCTTCAACCAGCTCACATGCACCCCACGAGCACGCGCACTCCAACACGAGAACTTGAGCTCTGGCCTATATGTCGTCACAAAGGTCGAATATAAACAAATATGAACCAGCAGTGAACAAACCAGCACAACAAAGCTCATTTCATAACGTGAAACGCATAAATGATGTCTTACCGTTGACGACTCGTGTTATAATCCGTGTTATGGGAGACAAAACTCCGATCGGTTTGTGTATTCCATCTTCACAACAGCATAAGAGCCGATGCCTGGCTGTTAGCTTGCTTTGTCCCAACTCAACAACAAGCGAGGGCGCCATTACGCACGAGGCGAGGCTCGGGCTCGTACATACACGGTTGGATCCCGTAGGTCACTGCCAGGTCGGGTTCAGTTATAACTTTTGTTGTTCTGGAGCGAGACGCTGAAGCTGCTTCCTGCTTCCTTCCACCAATGAACGCGCTCCTCAGTCCCGCGCGCGTCCGACACAGCCGAAATATCACGTGTGATCTCGCGAGAAAATATGCCCTTCACAATAAAGGATCAGAAAAGCACATTTTTAATTTATTTTTCCAATACAATTTATTTTAATGGCCTAAAAGACTATAATAGGATGTAGATATCCACAGTGTTATAGGTGATGACTCCTTTACGCTTTATGCTGTGCATGAAACAGGAAAAAATAAAAGTACCAACTATTGACAAGCATTGTAGAAGTTCACTTGTCTGATGTTTAGTTGCTTTTGTTATATGCATCAGTTGAAATCGTTGCTGAACTGAAGCCAGTGGACGGTAGAAGGATGTTAGGAGTGTGGATGGCATCAACTCTGTTGGTTCTGTGGCTTGATCAGACCCTAGGCTGGTTAGTGTGCCATCCCATAATGCTGTAGTGCTCCTGGAGTTGGTATTGTGCCAAAGAAGTCAGGCGGGTGGGGGTCTGACTGGGCTTGTTGCATCACACTGCAGCATGGCCATGGTAACAAAAACCCTGGCAACCAGCTGGACTCATGAGAAATAGAAGGAAGTGCTGCTGCTATAGGGGGTAAAGGTCTCTGTGCACCTATGGCAGCAACTGCACACACCATGAGATCTGCTGGTTTATGCTGGTGAACATCCGTGTTCTGTCACGGTGCTCTCACTAGTGAAGAGCTTCCATCAGGATTCACAAGGGTTCTGTACCTGTGGCTGATACAGGCCAGTCTTTGTTTTTGTTAGATAAAGCTGGAAACATCAAGGCTGAGTTTATGAAATGTTCTCTCAGACCGCTCCCAAACTCTTCATACTGTTGGAGATCAAAGCAGTTGGAAGGTATGGGAGGCAACAGACGGTGACTTATTACAACCCAACAGCAGGTTTTCCTGGCTCCTAAATCTTCCGGTTTCTAGTTCGTTGGGTGAATCAGAGCTCCTCAGCTTCTGTATAAATCTTAAGGTCTCAGAAAAACTCTGCAGAATGATAATAAAACATGGAAGACATGCGCCTGTATTTGTGAAGATGGTTACTTTTAGGAAGATGGCCGTAGCAGTGGCCGATGTCTCTTGTGTTGAGGTAAACAAATCAAACTGAGATCCTCTAAAAATACCAGAACTTCGTTGTTGTTATATTAAAGTTGTCGTGGAACTTTGTGAGTTCTTATAGTTTTTTTTAATTAAAGCATCATGTTAGAAGTTCGTAGCTAAATTTTATTCATTGGTTTTATTGATGTTCTGACTGCATTTGTTAGCCATCTTTTTTAACCAACCAGGGGATTTTGCAGACACAGTCATCTCAGATGTATTGCAGTTTGTCAACATGAGATCGATGTCAATGTTTTTAATGGATTCATAATTTTACGGTAGTTAAACAAAAAGATGATTAGTTGTATTTAGTAGAGCAGTGATTCCCAAACCTTTTGGCTTCTGACCCCAAAACGACAACAATGACTTGAGTGACCGACTTCACACTGGAAGCATCAGCGGTACAGAACGGCAGCGGAACGTCGCTGCTTCAAAAAGAATCCATTAGTCTGTGGGGGTGATTCAAACCAGCCGTGACGCGGAAATTTTCAGATGCGTCCCAGAAGCGGCACAACGCACCGCGCCGCTAAAGATGGGATCCAGTTCTACTTTTGCCACGAGCCAATTCTGGGACACGTCAATTTCCGCAGTTAACATAGGTCTAGACAGGAAATCACATGCGGATTCAGTGTAAAGCGTCTGGTAATTTTCAAAATAAAAGACTATTGCAGTGATGCGATTTCATATCTATGTAGATTATGTCTATACGTGTGACCTCACGGCTTATTTACTCCTGCATCGTTGGAGAAGTGCAGCGGTGTGTTTTTCATGGCTTTAATCCTGACAGTGGAGAGGAACAACATGATATATGACATCACACAGCGATGTCAGACGTGAGTTCCTTCTTTTTGGTTTAACGGTGGATGGCATAAACAAACCGAGATCTTTGAAGTCTCGAGGGATTTTGTGATCTCGCAAGTCCAGCGAGGAGCACGGCGGTGAAGCCGCTTCACGGCTGAGATTCTCCTGGTGTGGACAGTTTTATTTCTAGTTATCTCAGGACTCAAAATTCTCTGTTTCATGACCCATATTGGGGTCCAGGTCTCAACTTTGGCAACCATATTATATCACCTGTCATAGATCATATCTGTAAACAAATATGACATTGTGTGTGATTATATAGGAAACTTTTTTGCTGATTGGCTTAATGAACTATACCGTATTGTAGGGCTGCACAATACATCGCAAATGTATCGTCATCGCAATATCAGCATGTGCAATAGGCCTATCGCAAAGAACAGAAAAAAATCGCAATTAATGGTCATCTCAGATTTTTGCTACACATAATGAATTTTGTCAATCAAATGGAAGCAAGAAGTTTTTGACAAATCAAATAGAGCCTTCACCCATCTGGCCAGCCGGTTGGGTTCTTTTAGGTTAGATGCCCGCCCCCTAGGTGGACGGCACGTCATTTGGATGGCTAGCAAACACCTGAGTTAGCTTAGAGAGCGTCGCAATGACTGAGGGTAAGACGTGTGTGGAAAATGTTAGCGAGAAAGAACTCATGTTTAAAACAGCAGGACTATTATTTCAAAGTTCTTGTGTTCAACAAACACAAGAACTTTGCAAGACATGCCAAACACAGCACTGATGTTTTGTATACCTGCACTGGAAAATGCTGAAAGGGTTTCATTCACTGGTGACATCGTCCCAAATGACATGATTTTCTTTCTCTTTTCTTTTGATTCTACAGCTTTCCTCTTGTCATCATACTAAAAGTAGCTCAAAAATGGTTTTCTTGAAGGATTTGGTGTCTGCTTTCCTAGGAAATGATCAGCACTTTGGGTGTGAGTGTGTGTGCGCGTGCATGTGTGCGTGTGAGTGTGTGTGCGTTTGCATGTGTGCGTGTGAGTGTGTGTGCGCGTGCATGTGTGCGTGTGTGTGAGTGTGAATGTGTGCGCGTGAGTGTGTGTGTTTGCGTGTGTGTGTGCGTGAGTGTGTGTGTGTGAGTGCGTGTGCGCGTGTGTGTGTGTGAGTGCGTGTGTGTGAATGCGTGCGCGCGTGTGTGTGAGTGTGAATGTGTGCGCGTGAGTGTGTGTTTTTGCGTGTGTGTGAGCGTGAGTGCGTGTGTGTGAGTGCGTGAGTGTGTGTGTGTGTGTGAGTGCGTGTGCGCGTGTGTGTGTGTGTGTGTGTGAGTGTGTGTGTGTGTGTGTGCGTGTGTGTGTGTGTGTGCGTGCGTGTGTGTGTGTGTGTGTGTGAGTGCGTGTGTGTGAATGCGTGCGCGCGTGTGTGTGTGTGTGGGTGTGAGTGTGTGTGTGTGTGTGTGCGTGTGTGTGTGTGTGTGCGTGTGTGTGTGCGTGAGTGCGTGTGTGTGAGTGCGTGAGTGTGTGTGTGTGTGGAGTGCGTGTGCGCGTGTGTGTGTGTGTGTGTGTGAGTGTGTGTGTGTGTGAGTGCGTGTGCGTGTGTGTGAGTGCGTGTGTGTGAGCGTGAGTGCGTGTGTGTGAGCGTGAGTGCGTGTGTGTGAGCGTGAGTGCGTGTGTGTGAGTGCGTGAGTGTGTGTGTGTGTGTGAGTGCGCGTGTGTGTGTGTGTGGCGTGAGTGTGTGTGTGTGTGAGTGCGTGTGCGCGTGTGTGTGTGTGTGTGTGTGCGGGTGTGTGTGTGTGTGTGTGTGTGTGTGAGTGCGTGTGTGCGTGTGTGTGAGTGTGAATGTGTGCGCGTGAGTGTGTGTTTTTGCGTGTGTGTGAGCGTGAGTGCGTGTGTGTGAGTGCGTGAGTGTGTGTGTGTGTGTGAGTGCGTGTGGTGTGTGTGTGTGTGTGTGTGTGTGTGTGTGTGGTGTGTGTGTGTGTGTGTGAGTGCGTGTGCGCGTGTGTGTGTGTGTGTGTGTGTGTGTGTGTGTGTGTGAGTGCGTGTGCGTGTGTGTGAGTGCGTGTGTGTGAGCGTGAGTGCGTGTGTGTGAGCGTGAGTGCGTGTGTGTGAGCGTGCGTGAGTGTGTGTGTGTGTGTGAGTGCGTGTGCGCGTGTGTGTGTGTGTGTGTGTGTGTGTGTGTGTGTGTGCGTGCGTGTGCGTGTGTGTGAGTGCGTGTGTGTGAGCGTGTGTGCGTGTGTGTGAGCGTGAGTGCGTGAGTGTGTGTGTGTGTGAGTGCGTGTGAGTGCGTGTGTGTGTGTGTGAGTGCGCGTGTGTGAGTGCATTTGTGTGTGTGCGTGCGTTTGTGTGTGTGTGTGTGAATGCGTGCACGTGTGTGTGTGTGTTTGCGTGTGTGTGTGTGTGAGTGTGTGTGTGTGAGTGCGTGTGCGCGTGTGTGTGTGTGAGTGCGTGTGTGTGTGTGCATCTCTTAAGGATGAGCTGTCTATGGACGCTCCTCCCCGTCTGTCATGTTTAACTCCACCAGCTGTTGTTGGTCAGCAGCAGTTTCCAGCCTAAGGAGGTAACGCTGCACACACACAAACAAGGTGTTTCACATAGATGAGAAATGCATTGCTTACGTTGCAGCAGTGTAAATTTAAGATGTAATGGATTTGTACCTCCGGTACCTCCAGAGGGAGGTTTGGGCCTCGAATGACTGTTTTCTCTTTTCTTGTGTCGACTTGTGGTCTCTTTGCCCCCGCTGATTCAGCTAAGTTAGACGGATTCAGTGGAGCTGTAGACCTAACGTGAGAACACATGTTGCTGAAAAGGGGGAGACTAAGAAAGTTGTCTAGTTACGTGATCCCTCTGGTATGTTGTGGTGGCTTGTTTGAGTGCTTAAGGGCTGGAGCAAGGATTATATATCAGTTTTCTTTTTTTATACCAGTTCTGATATTGAATTGTAGCTTATTGTTTGGTGTTATAGTTTTGTGACGTATTCAGTCACATGAAAGCCTGAAGGAACGGTTCTGTTGTCTCTAAAGAAGGTTTGTTTCATTATAATTTGTTCTCCTGATGAGGAAGAGAAGGCCGGGCCGTGTAAGGGTTAACTTTCAACTCAAAGTTTTGGGCTGAGTGGAAAACTATTTGGAAAGTGGTGTACAAATGAATGGAATCCTCAGTGACCTACTTCTAAGAGCGGCTCAGAGGCGGCTTTGTTTTGGCACCCAGAAAGCGATGAGACTTGATGTGCTTCTTGAGAGGCAGTCTTAGTAAAGGGGATCACTTTCTCATTAAAAACACTTGTAGTATTACACCACTCCTTAGTGTGATTATTTTTAAATTTTTATGGTTTCATTGAGTCTTGGTTTTGGTTACGTTTAAAGGGGTCCTAGAATTTAAAACCACATTTACCTTGTGGTTGAATTTAGGCAGTCTTAGGGGATTTATTGTACTGAGAAGCCTGTGCCGTCTCCGACCTGCTTTCCTATGTAAAACAATGTAAACATACAGAGAAACAGTTTGGTCTGAGAAAAGCTGGTTTAATACATCATAAGCTTAGGGTTGAGCTTAATTTATACGTCTCCGTCAGCTCGAGTGTGGAGTTGCACACACGCATTGACGGAGATGTTTTCACTTCAGACTTCTCCATCACCGGGGCAGAGTTGCAAATCAATTCCCCGCCAGGACAACAGAGGGCGTAGCGCTTTTCTGGGGTATCCTGGCTGCCACCATTCGGGTCGGAATATACCTGCTGTTTAGCGACGCATGTTTAAAATGGCTGCTATGCAGAGCTTGTGTTGGTTTAAAGTAGGGCTGCACAATATATCGAAAATTTATCATTATCGCAATATCAGCATGTGCAATAGGCATATCGCAAAGAACAGAAAATGTCGCAATTAATGGTCATCTCAGATTTTTGCTACACATAATGCATTTTGTCAATCAAATGGAAGCATGAAGTTTTTGACAAATCAAATAGAGCCCTTCACACATTTGGCCAATTGGTTGGGTTCTTATAGGTTAGATGCCTTGGTGCCTAGGTGGATGGCACTTCATTTGGATGGCTAGCAAACACCTGAGTTAGCTTAGAGGGTGTCGCAATGACTGAGAGTAAGACGTGTGTGGAAAATGTTAGCGAGAAAGAACTCTTAATTCAAACAGCATGACTATTATTTCAAAGTACTTGTGTTCAACAAACACAAGAACTTTGCAAGACATGCCAAACACTTGTGGCAACTATGAGGGGAAACACGACAAATCTCCGTTGTCACCTCCAGCACAACCATAAAGATCTATATAATGGGCTCTAGAAAGCTAGCGTTAGCAAACCCAAAGTCTCTGACGTTAAGACAAGTAAGAGAACAACAGCCCAGCAGATGCCCATGGGTGGAACTCCTTATGAGAAACAATCAAAGTGGTACAATAACGGAAGTAGTCGGTAAGTGCTACTGGAGTAAACATATTCGTTTAGCTCTGTAAAAGTTCTACAGCGTTGTCCTATTGTTTTAAATCTCTCCAACATATTTTAATGATTATTGTTTGCAAAAATATTGAAACAGATTGTGCTAATTTTGTAATATAAACTTGCATGATTTCATTTTGTTACTATATTAATACTAATGATAGAGCATGGAGTGGTGTGTCTAAAGTATATATACAAAAACTGCAGATTTAAGTATTTGTTCATTTATCGCAAGTAATATCGTTATCACAATATTAAGCACTGGTATCGCATATCGCAGGTTTTCCTAATATCGTGCAGCCCTAGTTTAAAGCGTCATTTGTGCGCGTCCCCTGAAATTAACATGACGCGACACGACACGCCCAAACGCTGTAATATACGAGTAACCCATAGGTGGAGTTGACAAAACGAGCGAGACGCTCACCATGGTGACTCCGTCTCTGGTTTAGAGGCCTTTCACACCATCTACGATACCGCTGCTGTCTTTTCTAATGCTGTAATCTCAAAATTAACCAGTTACTGATCTCTTTTATTGACGCCATGTTTGTTTTGGTTGTTCTGACTCTCTATCCGGTCTGAGTACTCTCGTTTGCCCCCTAGTGGAACACTCTGGTACTACATGCAGTGCATCGCCGTGTAGCAGCAAGTAGACGTAGCCTGCTGCCTGCGCCAATGCGAGGTTAAACAGCAAGTAAATTCCGGCCCTTACAGTCACGTATTCGGTCCACCATAGTGTATTTACTGCTATTTACAGTTTTTTTTATGTATTTGAGACTTTTTAACACGGACAAATTTGTCCCTCGTTGTCTTCCACCTCTTCATGCGGTCGGCACCTCTAAACCCACGTTTCCCGTCATTTCCATCCATGAAAAAAACGCTTGCTGCATATCTTTGTGCTCCTTCAGTCACGGATGAATAAACTTTCATATTTTCAGACTTTTTCCGAGAGGCGTTCTTTCATCTGCTGACCTGACCAATCACAAGCTTGCGCTCTCTGTCACTCTCGACGGACAGTTAAAAAAAGAGGGCATGTCTCCCTCACTCTCTGCCGATGCAAAATGGCGCTGCGTGTCTTCGTACCGACGCAGACGGAGAAGTATAAATTAGGCTTTAGGGTTACGATTGCATATCCCAACCCAACTCAATGTCATCAGTATGTCACGGTAGTGCCAACTGCAGAACAATGCTTGGCCAAACTACTGCAAATCCAAATTATTCTACCAGTCCTCCTCACATCGTTGGCAGACTTTAATGGATAAATGATTCAATATGTCCGGCATTTTTTGCATCTTTTAGGTTGAGGGAGGATTTGCCAACATTCACACACTGCTTGTCCTAGTGTACACCTCCTCAAAGTTTGGTTTTTATTTAGGAAAGAAACTTTTTCCTTATGAAGACATCAAAACTACATTTAACCATTCTTAAGAGGAGGGGCAGTATTGGCGAGACTTTAATAGTGTGCAGAGGGCCGTCTGGAAGATGGCTCACTCCCACTCCGGATGTAGGATTAGTGTAAAGAGCGGGGTTGGGACAGGATAGTGGACCTGGTGTTCTGGATGGCTGGCTTACTGACTGACTCGGCCTGTTTGAGCTGGAAGCCGCAGCTACAAGGTGATATCTGCTTGAAGCCGTGTTGTTGACTCAGGCAGGACTCCATGTTTGAGTCAGTGCAAGCAGATCAAGTATTTGATGAAATATTGTTTTGGAGGTCATTTTGCTGCTCATTTAATTTTGGTTAAAATCTTTCTGGCCTTAAAATTGTTAGCTGTGTGTTTTTTGTTTCCAAACGGGTAAGAACAGAAAACCTACAGCGAGCGATGAAGCACCCTCTAATATTCACCAGGCATGCATTTTCAATCCAATCACATTTCAGTTCAGTTTATTTATAAACTGGATGTCAGTTGAGAAGAAAATCTGAACCGTATAGCACTCCAGCCACCTGGCTTTAACGCGAGAGGACAGAAGCAGAACCATAATCTGTACTCCGGACTCCCGACTGCTTCAGACAGAGGCTCCAGAGGATGAAAGAGACACAAAAACAGAAGCAGTTGGCCTTGAACACCAAGAGATGTCAGCATGTTGTTGACAGATAGGTACATATTTACCTCGTGAATAAATATTTATGAGAATAACGTTCAATCAAATGGTAATGGCACATGGCCTGTATTTGTATAGCACCTTCTAGAGTCCTACAGCCCCCCAAGGTGCTTTACAACGCAGCAGTCATCCACACATTCACACGCTGGTGGTGATGAGCTACAGTGTAGCTACAGCTGCTCTGCGGAGCACTGACAGAAGCGAGGCTGCCGTACCCTGGTGTCACCAGTTCCTCCGACCACCGCCGACAGGCAAGATGGGTTAAGTATCTTGCCCAAGGACACAGTGACTGCAACAGACTGGGACTTGATCCTGCAACCCTCCGGTGACAAGACAGGAACTTAACTCCTCTGCCACTGTCCCAAGGCTCCCAATTAATCCCAATCTTCACTCCCCTGGGTCCTCCCCTCATTCCACACTCACGTATTCAGCACCAGAACACCGCTGGTGTGAGAGGTTCTCCGCTCAATAACATCAGAGAAGGAGAACCAGCCGGCTGCTACCACTTCAGCTTTAGGACAAACTACCAGAGTCCCAGAAAGAAAAACACCATTTGAAGTCACGGACAACAAAAGACGTTTGGACCTAGAAAACGGAGACTGGTGTTTAGCGCTAGCTCGTTTCCTCTGGTGATGTGGGTTTCTGGTTCCGGTGGACACAACTAGGGAAGATACCCGAGGGGAGGGGTTTGTTCTGTAGATTCGCTATAGCAGCTTTAACCTTTACATATTTGGTACTCTAGCACAAGTAGCATGGTCTGCAGCAGAGCCAGGTTGCTGTATCGATCATGACCTCAGATAATATATGCATCAACTGTAAAAGATCACAGAACGTCACACATCAGCCTCTGTAACATTACCAGCCCTCACCAACGATGTCGTTACACGCTCTCCTAACTAACAGATCAGAACTAAGAGCCACACCAACAACGACGCAGCGGCTAAGCACCATGCATCATTCTGGCTCCGTAGCATTCTTTATGCTTCCTCAACTTCAACTACATACACAACCTATTCTTTATTTTTTATCTTTTAACCAACACAATAAGCCAACACACATACTGTCATGCCTCGGGCGTGATAGCTAACTGGCTTAGATTATACCTGAAGCACTCTGTGGCACTAATACTTGATCAACATAATCTGTATTTTATCTCATCACATCTCTGGCAACATCATTTTGAATGAAACTGAGTCTTTCTTATCCTGATAATAAAGAATTACAGTAGCACAGCCTAAGTAACAAATACAGTTTTATTGTGTGGAGACAGGTGAGACTGGTAGAATACATCTTTGCTATGATGACTAACACAGAGGGATGTGTCTGCTTCATAATGACTCATATTGGTCAGTAGGTTTCTGTTACACTCTGCCTGAATTGACGTAAACCTCCTCTGGAAGTCAGCATTCCTGGCTGAAGGAGTAGACTGTTCCACTGTCGCGGTGCCGTCTGGAACTGTGAGCCGACTGCAGTACACTTGTGTGAGGTTTTAGTGTGAGACGAACTCGGGTTTTCCAGGATGAGGAGGTGGAGGCCGCCAGCGGAAAGGAAACTGATTCCAACTTCAGCAGAGCTAAAGTCTCCCGAGTCCACCATGCTATGGAGGAGGGAAGCGAGAGAGCTGGAGGATGGATGGGTGGAGTAAAGAAACGAGCAGAAAGAATAGTCAGGATTATCTTTAGAGCTATATGTGCCATTCTTCTTTAATACAGTAGATTAATACTTTATACTTGGAGAGGGTGTGTAAACTGTTTTTTGTGTGTGTAACGAACCTTTCACTGGTCAGAAAAACACACTTTAGTCCATTTCTGAAATCATGTCCTGCTGTTTATTTGACCATTTACAGGTGCAGAGCAAGGTAGACTTCTGCTATTAACACACACACACACACACACACACACACACACACACACACACACACACACACACCCTGTTTATCAGCAGCGTTTGTATCTTTCTAAACTCTCTATTCTGCTAAAACGTGATGGGAGGACTGAAGTGGGCCAGAAATCTCCAGTCACTGCTTTTGAAGCCAAACTACTTCATTGCACCCACGCTTGAGCAGACCGTTTATTTCTAGAAGCTGATGCATGTTCTGTGAACTCGCCCTGAGCTTCAGTAATAGGGACAACTTGACCAACAATCAGAGAAATAGATTAAGACTAATTCCTCCATCTTTAGATTTTTTCCATTGAGGCCTCCTCAGGTATAAATAAAGTTTTATGAGTCCAAATCTGAATTTTTGCTCTCTGTATTAAAGTTAAAGTCCCAAGTCATCATCACACACTGGTGAAATTACATCTCCGCATGTGACCCATCCCCATGGTGGGGAGCGGTGAGCTGCAGCTGTGGCCGCGCTCGGGAACTATTTGGTGGTTTAACCCCCCAATCCAACCCCTTAGTGCTGAGTGTCAAGCGAGGAGGCATTGGGTCCCATTTTTTCAAAGTCTTTGGTATGACCCGACCGGGAATCGAACCCTGTCCCGGGGCGGACACTCTACCACTAGGCCACCGGAGCTGGTGTGAATCGTTTCTTCACTTTCTTCGATGATGATTGAGAAGAGGGAAATTATGAAATTGAGCCAAACTGATTGTGAAAGCTACTTTAAGCCTCTGGCACACCAGATTAATATCTAGGTGGTAAATGAAAAATAGTCAGAGGAGCTGTCAGAGAGGCCAGATTTTGTCATCGGCGCTTCATAAATCCTCAGGTTTAGTTTATCATCCTGGGAAATGAGCTCATGTTCAGAACATGTTCTCATTAACTAAACAAGCTGTTAATCGCCACGTCACGGTTTAAGAACTATAATTTATGTAGGGAAGTTTTGTATGTAATTTATCTAATAGTTTATCCTAATGGTGAACCAGCAGGCCCTCAGACAGAGCCACATACGTTCTATTACCCGATAAATGGTTCTGCACATATAAACCAGTCCTAATTGGTTATTCCTTCTTAGAGGTGCCCAGTTGACTTAAAGCATCCATTCAGAACACACTCCTTGACCTGTCTGGTGAGTTCCTTGGTCTTCATGATGCTGTTTGCTCAATTGACCTTTCGCCGAGCCCCGCCCCCCTTAGTTACTGTTGCCAACACCGACAATAAGTGGATCAAATACTGCAGCTCCGCAGATTTCCGCGATGGAAAGAAGTAGACAGCCGCGGGTGGGGGGAGCACTCATGCTTGGCTGTTGCTGGTTGAGCTCGATGAGGAGGTTCTGAAGGGAAACGAAGGAGACACGACTACTATCGAGGCTAATGCTTAGTAGCAAATTAGGCTTAGCTTCATCATTTTGTTTGGAGCTGTCAGATAGTAACGGTTGCTATGATGTGTGATTGGACAATAGCCGTTCTGGGGGCGGGGCCGGCGAAAGGCTAATTATGTTGTCTAACAAACCACCGAGGCCTTCAAAGAACAGGTGTGTTTATAATGAGATTACATACAGGTGAACTCTGTTACCCAATTAGGTGACTTCTGCAGGTGAGTCAGTCTACCAGATTTTATTTAGGGGTATCAGAGCACGGGGGCTTAGTAAAAATGCGTGCCACTCTTTTCAGATTTTTATTTGTTTACATTTTTTGAAAACCGTGCATCAGTTTAATTCCATTTCACATCACAGAAAACCTCAAAAAAACATTTAAGTTTGGTTTTAAGGTGTCAGAATGTATAAAAGCTCAAGGGGCATGAATACTTTTGTACTGGATCCTGCTCCGTTGCTACAACAAACTCAGCAGAAATGAACATTTGAGCGTGAATTTTAAAAAAGAGCTAGAAGAGGACACACAGCACAGTAAAATTAGGTGAGAAAAAACCCACCTGTACCTGTGGATTACGAGTTAAGCCATCGGCTTCTTTGTTCCTGCTGGATACTGTTACCCGTTTTGATTTGGAATAATTGGCTGGCTGTCCTACTGAACAGTTAGATAATGGACCTGATCAGTTATGATAAATTTGACCACCTGCTTTTATTCTGGTCTCTGTTGTTTTTTTTAAAAACTCTCTGACAGACGTGATTCTGTTTAACATGGAATATGTTACCATTGTGTCATGAAAGTCAGTAGCCTATATGAAATAATGAGGTTTGGAAAGATCAACGCCTTTACTGCTATACAACGTTTTTAACATGTAACACGAGGAACCAGGATTCCCAACCGTAGGTGTGTCGTGGAGACGGAGAAGGGTGAGAACAGGTGAGGAGCAGCAGTCTCACAGATGAATGTCTGCCTCATCTGGAGCAGACACAGAGGCATATGTTTCCCCATATAGCTGTCAAGACGCTGAGCCCGGCCCTTCCTCGTCACCATCCTGTTCTCAGTGCAGCATTTGTGCTATACAGAGGGCTTCTTGTGTCGGGGCCACCCCGCCCCCAGCTGTACGGAAAGGCAACACGCACAATAACCCGACTTAGATTTGGAGCATGGACGATGTTTTAATGAAGAGAAACTAGCAGGTCCACTAAAGGGGATTATGTAAACCTGCTGCTTTGGATTCAAATAGAAGTGACATTAATAGTAATGATTACTTTTATAGATGATGGTTTTCGAAGTCATTCTTGGGAAAATGGCAGCTTTTAGTTTCTAATTCATTTTCATCCCTTTTCAGAAGACTGGACTTTGAGAGGAGAGGACCCACAGTTTGAAGAGCTGTGGCCTCACCAGAAACGGTTGGATAGCTGTCTGGAGAGCTGTAGCCTCACCAGAAACGGTTGGATAGCTGTCTGAAGAGCTGTAGCTTCACCAGAAACGGTTGGATAGCTGTCTGGAGAGCTGTAGCCTCACCGGAAACGGTTGGATAGCTGTCTGGAGAGCTGTAGCCTCACCGGAAACGGTTGGAAAGCTGTCTGGAGAGCTGTAGCCTCACCGGAAACGGTTGGAAAGCTGTCTGGAGAGCTGTAGCCTCATGTGGCCTCACCAGAAACGGTTGGATAGCTGTCTGAAGAGCTGTAGCCTCACCGGAAACGGTTGGATAGCTGTCTGAAGAGCTGTAGCCTCACCAGAAACGGTTGGAAAGCTGTCTGAAGAGCTGTAGCCTCACCAGAAACGGTTGGAAAGCTGTCTGAAGAGCTGTAGCCTCACCGGAAACGGTTGGAAAGCTGTCTGAAGAGCTGTAGCCTCACCAGAAACGGTTGGAAAGCTGTCTGAAGAGCTGTAGCCTCACCGGAAACGGTTGGAAAGCTGTCTGGAGAGCTGTAGCCTCACCAGAAATGGTTGGATAGCTATCTGAAGGCTTAAAAAACAAAATGATCTTAAAGCTGAACTAAAACACCCTGATTCATCATCAGACGTTTGATAGTTCGGCACGCCTTCTGTTGAGGTGGAGTTTTGCTTGAATTGGTGCTATAAAAATATGAAAGGGTGAGTCACACCCTGGGTGGAGTCTTACTTCATGCACACTTCCTGTTTGATTAATGCGCCTAAAGGAGGCGTCGCCTGGCGGACCGAGAGAGCGGCGCTGAGGCAGTGATTGACAGTTGGATTGACAATAGTTGGTAGCAAATTCCCAGTCTGAATCCTTGTCCCAGTCCTTCCCTTAACTTTTATCCATTCAGCTAGCGGTTAGCATTTTGGTTGTCCTCACAGCTGTGGCTCTCCATCAGGTGGTTATAATGTTGGAATGGCACCGGTTTGAAGAACCCACTCTGATTTAACAAGCAGTCTGTCAAATCACCGCCACATTCTGGCTCGGTTTGTGAGAGCTCCTGAATATAAAATCCAACCACTCTGCCGATTCTTCAGGAAGACTGGACAGGGATCCTGTTCCTCTTGTAGACAAAGGGCTTTATTTAAAGTGCAGACTAGATGAGAAAGGAATCACTTCTTCACCACTGTGGAACTTAAAGTCCCTGCTAGCTACACGGAGAGAGTGTGTGTTAGTGTTTACAGTCCTGGGGAGGAGGGATCCAGACCACCTAGATGGGGAGGAGCGGGTCGTGATGAAGCAACAACAACCCATCCAGTCGAATGCAGTCTGCTGGGCACACCAGCTAGGATTTACAGCTGAGACAGAAAAGTGCATGTGTGAAGCCAAAAACCACTTTGGGTTTTTCATGAGGAAATAACAATGTAACATGGTCAAAATCTCCAAAAAGTGGGTGTTGCATGTTATAGGAGCTCAGCTGTGTCTCTGATGTTCTTCCGCCCTCACCGATGACGGTGGAGACACGGCACGGCGCCAGCAAACACTGTCATTACCTTTCACTTGGTTGACACGCAGTTGGCTGCAGTGGACTAAATTGACTTCAACAGAACTGTGGACCATGAGCACCATCATGACCACAGCAGGAGTCTCTCAGACCCTGATGGGAGGGAATGACCTCATCATACCAGTCTTCTCTGGGAGGGAGGCTGGTAGTTCCAGTTGGTCTGGCAAATGTATGAAATGCTTTTGTATAAAAATGGCGTTAAACTGTAATTATATCACATTGTTTTGCAGGAAGTAGCAAACTGGTATGTTTTGGTGTCTCTAACTGGTTTGAACTAAGTTATTTTCTTTTAGTTTTCATATAAATCTCCAGTACAGCCTCGTCAGCTGCTGGTCTTAGACGTCTCCTGATGAACAGGATTATCTACTGTTTTGCTTTGTCAACGGGGGATGTGTGTGTGTGTGTGTGTGTGTGTGTGTGTGTGTGTGTGTGTGTGTGTGTGTGTGTGTGTGTGTGCTCTAGTTACTCACATGTTGCTACGGCCAAAACATTTCAGGCTGGTGACAGCAGAGGATGCTGGGTAAATCTGTTTGTCCTTTATTAACAAATCTGTTTCTTTTTAAATGTTTCTAGCATTTTCTCATACAAAGATATGTGTCAGAGTGATCCATAGCGACACACACACACACACACACCTGTTAATCAACAGATAAATGTACAAGTTTATACATTTCCAATTTTCAGATTGTTTTGTCTCTTAGAATATTTTTTATTTGTTTTTGGCTAGGGCTAGGGTTAGGGTTAGGGTTAGGGCTAGGGTTAGGGTTAGGGCTAGGGTTAGGGTTAGGGTTAGGGCTAGGGTTAGGGTTAGGGCTAGGGTTAGGGTTGTATGTATGAATGTAGGTAATTGGTTAAAAGAAAACTAAATTATGATTGTTCTAAAATACATTTGAGCGAGGGCAAAATTATTTAAAATGAAATGGCAATAGCTGAACAAAATGTGCTGTAACAATATTTATTAAGAAAATAAACATAATTTATTAAGAAAAATAACCTTTGCTGCAGGTAGCAGCATTTGTTAGAAAACAACAGATGGAGATCCAAATTGGGTTTGAATGAAGGCAACTGGACTTCTTTGGTCCAGTTGCCTTCATTCAAACTCAATTTGGATCTCCATGACCTGGATGACTGAGAAGCTTCACCAGCAACAGATGGAGACTACGTGGTAATTGTCTCCAGTCTGAGCTACTGTGCATGTGTGGATTTGTTGGACCCTGCAGTCTCAGAGACATCACCAGGTTGAGTCCACATCTGATTCTAGGTTGGGTTTTGAATGGAAATCTTTGATTAAAACGTAACAATTGTTTAATGTTAACTATTTACTGAAGTGTTTCAAATCTGCCTTTCTTCCAAAATCTGTAACTTTGCTATTTTAATTAAGTTGAATTCATTCAATACACTGATGGCTCTCAGTCGTGGGGCGGGATCTACGGTTGTCCTTCAGACAGTCTCTGCGTGCTATTGGACAACAAAACCAGTCCAGATTTGATGCCGAAGCCGCTTGAAATGAGCCGTCTCCATTTTAGTTTCAGGCGCAGTAACATCTCACCCACCAAACCAATAGAGCTCTGTTATTCAAACGCTACAGATGTCAGTCAACGGGGCAGTCTGCCATTACATCGTGGAAGAAGACAAAAATACATTGTTTTTCTAAATAAAATACCTCTATCTGCTCTTGACTCAAAGAAAAACCCAAGTCTAAGTAGTCCAAAGTTGATGCCAAAGCTGTTTCAAACGAGCCGTCGCCATCTTAGTTTGGCTCAGTCGCAGTAACATCCCGCCCCCCTGGCTGATGGGCTGGAGCTGCAGAGGTTCCAAGGGAGCGTGGCTAGAGATGCACCGATCAGGATTTTGAGGGCTGATCACCAAAAGCAGTATCTTCCGATCCCGATATTACCGATCACAGCGTCAAATCCATAAATTCTTCAATATTGTTTTCTCATGTACGCAACATTGCCATTGTATTATTAGTATAAAAAGTAGGAGATGAGAAAGTATCATTGACCACTGTTTTATGGCAGGCTGAGGCCATGTGCAATATTTAACACTCTACAGACTCTCTTAGAGACAACTTGGACTCAGCTTAAGTGTAGCTTAAATAGTGCAAGAAAGCAAAAAAAAAACCTTGAATTTGTGTGTTGTGACATTTTTTTAATTAAATTATTATCATCATCATCATCACCACCACCAGCATCATAACAGTTGCCGTAATGATATGAGTAATGTTATGTGTTAGTTTTATTTTGAAGGGCAGTTCAGCTGCTAGAAAAGGTTGCTGTTTCCGGTTCCAGGTCAGCGGCTGTTATGCTATGCTAAGAAAAGCCGCCCAGTCCTGAACTGTTCTGTGGATAAATGGAGAAGTTGTAGCCGTGGGTTGCGGCCGACAGTAGCCTGAATAAAAGACCCCTAAACGAGTGGCCTGAGAGAGTCAGAGTCGTTACGTTAATAGCTTTATTTATTTCCCGTAGCGGACGCTAGCGAGCGGAACTCGCCGTCGTCCACCACAGAGAAAGGTTGCTCGTCTAACATGATGACTTTAATTACTTTTCAGGTTACACCCCCGTCAATGTGTGTGCGTGACTCCACAGTCAAGCTGACGGAGAAGTATAAATTAGGCTTTAGTTTTTCAGACGGTCACGCTCACACAGACGAGTGGTGGTTAGTGCAGCTGTGTGTGTCTGACTGCTGCCGCTCCGACTCCGAGTGTCTTTTCATTTCTACAGGGAGACATGAAATCTCACCTCACTCCCCCAGAGTTTGCTCTTTCAAAGTCCTATTAAATTAGTTGTGTTGATGAATTTTAAAGAGCTTCCCCCGCTCGTTTACAGAACTCTCACAGATGGAGTAAAAGTTAGTTTTACATATTTGCCGCTGTGCGCATGCGGGCGAGGGAGGCGTGCAGCTGCAGCTACACACAGGTTCTCTGTCGGCCGCAAAATATGAGTGACAGGTGATCGGCTGGTATGATCGGCTCTGAAAGGAGTTGCCGATCACATGTTTTTTCACCAATATCGGCCGATTACGAGCATTCGGTGCATCCCTAAGCGTGGCTAGACCGACACGCAAAGCAAAATCATTTTGCTCCAGCAAATGAAGGTCCAGATTCTAGGCTAGTAATGAGACCAAAACAGTATTAATAAAGTGGTTAAATAAGATGGAAAGTTAAAATAAATACATTAAAAATAAACAGCAGCCAGTGAAACTTCCACCTAGCTTTAGCCAAAGGTCAGGAGCGATGATCATACATCTAGATGTACAACGACAAAAACGACATAATGATATGCTCCAGTGTTTGAGTGTACTGTGTAGTAACTCTAATGGTCATACTTCTTGTTATACATTCTCTAACAAGTATAACTTATAACCATTTTCACAGAAAAGACAAATCAGTGTTTCGATGTAAATGGGCTTTAGGCAGAAATAAAGTAGTGGTCTCCTCCCGTCCAGTCCTGGCAGAACAGAGGCTCACATTCCCAGCATACTTCTGACGGCCACATTTGGAGTCTCCAAACACTGGAGGGCTTCACACGCATCTGCAGGTAGACTCCAGATCATTCCACTGCTGTCAGCCCAGTTTCCCCAACCTCAAATAGTTGCTTCCACAGCAAGAAAGGAGGAGGAGAGGACGTCTGAAAAGAGGAAGCAAGGAACGGCTCTTCATTCTTAGGTTCTCATTTTAATAACACATCTGTAGAGCTGAGGAGGAGAAACTATTGTCTGATGGATAAGTTGGGTTGTTCCGATGCCTCCAAGTGGATCTGGTGTCTTGGCAGATCTGGTTTTAGACGGTTTGTAAAAACACGTCAGTGTGTGTAAGAAGCTGTGTGGAGCAGGATGTTGCTGTCTGCTGAAGACCTGATGATGCTCTTCCTCCTCCTGCAGGAGACAAACGTTACGCTCAACACCAACAAACGACTTATTGTCAGGCAGGTGCTTCCCACCACACACACACACACACACATGCACACACACAAACACATGCACACACACACACACACGCACACAAACACATGCAAACACACAAACACATGCACGCACGCACACAAACACACACACACACACACACACACACATGCACACACGCACACACACATGCACACACACACAGCACACAAACACACACACACACACACACACACACATGCACACACACACACACACACACACACACACACACACACACACACACACATGCACACATACATACACACAGACACACACACACACACACACATGCACACACGCACACACACACGCACACACAGACACACACACAGTATAAATAAATGGGCACCTGAGAGGAAAACACCACATAGGCAGTGTTCATGTAAAACCAGGTGATTGCTGTGATTCAGGTAACTTCCTATAATTTGACCAGGTGTTGACTCTGGTGACATCACACTTGTTGGGGATTTCTTGCTGCTTTGTCTTTATGTTCGTTGTCGTGGAGACGTTGACGGCTTTATGACTGAATTTATAAAAAGTTACACCCTTTAATTTCTTGTTCTTTGTGTATTTTAGCAAATGTTGGAATTATTTATTGATGCATGATTAGGTAATAATCAAGTAACTGTTGTTCTTTCTGGTGCTTTTAGGTTAGCTATAGAGGTGTTGTTCACATATCCAGCTTATCAGACAAGTACTGGCTCACTAGTGTGCTGTCAGCTGGACTTGTGTTTTAGCTTACTAAGCTTCACTAGAGGGGCATGTAGACTATATTTCTATAAATACATCAAGAGAATCAGAAGGTATCTAACCATAATAATGGCCACCAGGCTTATTTATAGAAACGTCTGTAGTTTATAACTATCTCTAGGTCTAAGGCTTTGTTGGGAGACATTTCTACTTTTTCGACTTCCTGCAGATTTGTTGTAACTAACGTTTTCCTTTTTCCGGTTTCTTCTGTTCATCTGAAATCTGCCTTTACTAGAATGACACACATACTTTTGGCTAAAACTCAGTTGATTAGGTCAGTGCAACATTGTGTGGAGCACTGACTGCAGCAGGAACCAGCTTCTGTAGAGAAGAGGCGTGATCACCATAATGATTCCTACCTTCATTTAGCATGTCTGATGTAGGGCTGTGCAATAAGCTGAAAATATAATGTCATTGCAGTAGCAGTGGTTAAAGGACATCAATGGACTTACCTAAATTATATTATATTATACAACAGTTAGTTCCGACCGAGTGATTTGATTGGTCAAGAGACTTTCCAAGAGTGCTGATATTGAACTACAACAGCACTTGGCCTGTTTACAAACAGCATCGCTCCGCTGTGCACAGGCGTTCTAACGGTTAATCATTAACGTTACATCCATTGACTTGGATTTTGACAGACTTCGCACAGCAAAGATGGACGTATTTCCTCACATAACATTCGACCTACAATATGAATGGTCATCACTCTGAGGACACTGAAGGGAAGGAAAGCGGACTGAATACATCAGCGCAAACCAGGTGTGCTGAGGTGTCAAGACCAGACCTCGTCGAATTAGAGAAGAGCAAAAATGAAGTTAAGACTGTGAGGCAGACAGCCTGGGCTCTGAACTGCTTTCAGACTCGGCTCAATCTAAAAAATATCCAGGTCAACTTTCAGCAAGTTAAGAAGACTGAGCTGAGCACAGTGTTGAGGGAGTTTTATGCATCCATCCGGACAACTAAAGGTGAGCTCTACAGCATCAGCAGCTACCTCGGACTTCGGGCGGGATTGAATCGTTATGTTAATGAGCCGCCGGTGAGCCGCTCATGGAATTTAATGCAGGACCCAGAGTTTATACCAGCTAACAATGTTTTCAAAGGAGTCATCAAAAAGATAAGAAGGGCAGGGAAGGACACAACAACACACCATCCCCCGATCTCACCTGAAGACCAGCGCATCTTAAAATATTCTGCAGCTCTGAGTCCAGACAACCCGAAAGGCTTACTGAACAAGGTCTGGTATGATATTCAGTGGCACGTTGGACGCAGGGGCAAAGAGGGGAATCGGCATCTCAAACCTGACTCATTCATCCCTAAATGTGATGACAACGGAGCTAAATATTTTACCATGACGTTCAACGAAGAAACAAAAAATCATAAAGACCCACTGGAGAGAGACAGAGAAAACACGAGGGGCGCTATGTATGAGGAGCGAGGAAATGCGCTCTGCCCGGTGGTGTCGCTCGAAAAATTCCACCTGATGCAAAGACTCTGTATCTGCAGCCGAGGAGGGTTACAGCACCGGGAGACAGCTACTGGTATACCACCGTTCCTCTGGGAGTAAACCAGCTGTCTCAGATGTTACCCAGGATGTGCAAGGAGGCAGGGACACACGTCATACACCAACCACAGCCTGAGAGCCACGGCCATACAGAAACTGTCCGATGCGGGACTCGAAGCGAGGGAGATTATGGCAGTGAGCGGGCACAGGTGAGATGCTTTAAACAGACTCAAAATACTACATCAATTTGATTCACAGATAATGTGTGACAGAAGAAAAAATACACATCTAAACAAAAACTTGTTCCGCAGGTCGGAAAGTTCACTCAAAAGTTACTGGAGACCATCTATGGAGAGCCGGAAACGATGGAGTAACGTGCTGTCTGATCGAGTGGTTAACTCATCAGAAACACCCATGCCACCAAAGCGTCGGTCAGCAGACTCGTATTTCAGTGAATGTACAAGAAACGGAAACATTCAGATAATCGTAAATGATAGAAAGTAAAGTTAGGGAATGTTTGTGTTGCCTAGTAACAGCCTTGTCTGAGTCTGCGTTTCGTGATGGGACTATTTGTGTTGGCGGAGCCTGATAAATGATGAAATAAATGAACAAATCATAACCTGTTATTGTTATAAAAATAAAATGAGCAGGTAGAACTGTTGAATAAAAGGGCTTTTAGAGACTGAAAACATGCATGAACACCAGCTGTCACAGCTCAAACGGGACACCGTTACACTCCGTCTGCCTACTGAAGCAGAGAGGTGGGGGATGATCTTAAAGCCTGACTAAAGCTAACGTACAGTAGCATTTTAGCTACTTTCTGAACTCAGTGGCGTCTGACAGCGAGGCAATAAACAATCTTAAAGCTCTGAGGCTTATCAGTACCTACATCGTTGTCGTGTTTTGTTGAAAGAGGTGGGACACAATCTTATTTACGTAAAAGCAGACGTAGAGCCGAGTCAGAGCCTTAAATCCCTCAGCACCAAGCCTGGGTTTAGTTTCTACATCAGGTGAAACACAAACAGCAGGATGGCACTTTTAGGTTAATAACAGCAGATCTAAACACACGTTAAATTATAACTATTCAGAAAATTGTACACATGAAATAATTCCTGTTGTTGTGAGACTGCTGTCAGATCTCTTTACTACTCGGCGTCTCTTCTCCGGAGGTTTGTCATATCCAACTACAAAGTAGGATGCGGGTGTTCCTCTCTGGGGGTTTTCACAATAAAATGAAAGGAACGCACAAATAAAGTTTGTGGTGGTTTCAAGTTAAGATTTTTCAGCCACATCCTTCTGGGTTCCTCATCTCTGGAGAGGCGGTGAGAACCGTACCGACGCTACAGCTGCACGCTCTCTCACTCTGGAGGTGCATGTTCTAAACATCGCTCTTGTAGCTACAAATTCATTTTTCTCTGGTTGTTAGTACAAGCGCCAACAGCGCAACGTCTTCCCGAGGCACGTGACGACATTTTTCAGGGGTAAATATTTTTTAAAATCCTCTTCAAATGTTCAAATAAACTGCTACTAGCAACGAAACCTCACAATGTAAACCAATGAGTATGTGCTACTTCCGGTATCTCACCGGATGTTGCTAGCATCAGCGTTTCTCCATGAGGCTACTCAAAAGTAACGTGGATAAGTGTGCAGCCCTAATCTTGTGACACACTGGTTCATTAAACACCACCTTAGGGCAGTTTCTTTACCTACACCACCTTTATGCACTCGTTTTTGCTCTTCTCTTTAATTCTCTTGCAGTGGCCGCGTATTCTTTGTTGTTAAATATCCCCTTCTTTATTTTATTTTTATTTTTACTTTCTTTATTTCATTCATAATATAAAACAAAAAACAAACAGCATTTAAATAAATTACCAAACAACGAATGAAAAGGAGCAGAGAGAAGAAAAAAATCTTATAAAGTTCTGCCCCTTTTTATAATACTAAATTAAAATAAGAGAAACTTAAATTTCAATATTATTGCTCTTTCTGTTCTTCCATACTTATAGAATATTTACAATATTACTACTCATTTAACTCAATACTTCACAAATACCATCTTACATTATATTTACATATTTAGTTAATACCATTGATTTGATACATTTTTTAAATACAGTTAGTGAATTGGATTCTTTTAATTCCTTATTCTGATTGTTCCATAATTTAACCCCAACCACAGAAACACAGCATTCCTTCCTTTTAGTCTTAAACTTAGGCATCTCAAAAACACATGTTCTTCTAAATTTATAACTACCACCTCTTTTTTTGAACAGTTTCAGAATATTAACAGGTAAACTATTGCTATTAGCTTTATACATAAGTAGTAGTATCCTTAAGCTCACGAGATCATGAAATTTCAATACTTTATGTTTATAAAATAAAGGATTAGATGGATCCCTATAACGGGTGTTACTAATGACCTTCAAAGCTCTTTTCTGTAAAATAAACAGTGGTTGAATGTAGGTTTTATATGTTGACCCCAGACTTCTACACAATATGCCAAATATGGCTCAATTAATGAATGATGTAGTGCTAACTACCCAGAACTGTTTAGTAAATACTTGACTCTGTGTAATACTGCAATAGCTTTGACCATTTTACCTTTTATATATCCTATATGTGATTTCCAACTAAGATCCTCATCAATCATGACTCCCAGAAATTTGATTTCCTTTACTCTTTGAATTTCCACACCATCAATATTTATAGATACTCCATTATTTAGTTTATCATTAAACACTATAAAATTTGTTTTATCAAGATTTAATGTTAGTATATTTATATCAAACCAATGTTTTACTTTAACCATCTCACTGTTTATCACTTGAATTACATTTTGTATATCTGACCCAGAATAAAACAATGTTGTGTCATCTGCAAACAAAACCGAACCAAGCAAAGTAGACACATTTACAAAATCATTAATAAACAATATAAACAGTTTCGGACCAAGGACCGACCCTTGTGGCACCCCACATATAATATCACTCAATTCAGATTTTATACTATTTAACTATACAGACTGTTTCCTATTGTCTAAATAACTTAATAATTAGTCAAATTATATTTATCACCACTTTTAAACAGTGGAACAACTTTCACAATTTTCACATCATCAGGATAAATTACAAATATATGTAAATGGGTCAATAACAGATTCCATTATAATCTTAACAGTGTTCATGTCCAAATCCTCAAAATCAGTTGATTTTTTATTTCCACAGTTTTTTACAATGTTTCTTATTTCATCTTTTTCTACTCTGTCAAGAAAAATACTATCAACATTATCAGTTATAGTATTCAATGTGTCTTCTATTATTGGTTTATTTTCCACCAAACTCACCCCAATGTTGACGAAGAATTTATTAAACTCATTAGTAATTTCACTAACATCATGAATTTCTTTATCGTCCTTAATCAAGTAATTTGGTATGTTAGATTTTGATTTATCTCTATTAATGACACTGTTTATTATTGTTGCTTTATTAACTTTTATTCTTATTCAATAAATCACCATAGTAATCCTTTTTTTGTTTCCTAATTATTGTTGTTAATTTATTTTTGTAGGTTTTATATCTTTCTTCTGCTTCTTTTGTTTTTAACTTCAAAAAACATTTATACAAATGATTCTTTTTTGAACAAGCATTTTTTTATTCACTTAGTCATCCATGGTTTATTTCTGTTATTTTTCACCTTATTCGTTAATTTACAATTTTTATAGTATGAATTAATTAATATTTTCATAAAAGATGAATATGCAGCCTTAACGTCGTTAACATAAACTCCTTCCCAATTTTGTGTTACCAGCTCATTTTTTAAAGCCTCCAATGCTTTGACTGACTTTTCTCTTTTATCATTTGAAATAGTAACGTTTTCCTTGG
Organism: Aphyosemion australe; assembly: GCA_006937985.1. NCBI lineage: Eukaryota > Metazoa > Chordata > Actinopteri > Cyprinodontiformes > Nothobranchiidae > Aphyosemion > Aphyosemion australe. The sequence goes on from SSNS01000033.1 coordinate 3,217,682, forward strand.
TCAAATGTTTATATTTAAATATTGCAAAGACAGGTAGGTGGTCACTAATATCTGTCATCAATATCCCACTCCTCATAATATTATCTATTTTGTTAGTGAATATATTATCTATTATTGTTGCACTATGTGAAGTAATTCTAGTTGGTTTATTGATCAAAGGAAATAAACCTAAACTACTCATTGAATCAAGAAATTCACCTGTTATTTTTAGACCTGCAGAATAATCTAAATTAATATTAAAATCTCCACACAAGAACAAAGTTTTGTTCTTGCATTCATCCATCACCTCAATTAATTTGTCTGAAAATGTTTCAACAAAAGAACCTGGTGCTCTATAAACACAACTAATTAGCATATTTTTTTTCTGGGCTATTGTTTATTTCCACAGTTATTATTTCCATTACATTTTCCTCCACCATTGTCGTTTTTTCCACTAATTTACATTTCAGATCTGATATAATAAACCTTTCTTATTTTTTCTATTTATAAAATAAGATTCATATCCCTCCAGCCGTACACCATCCATATTGTTATCTGTAAGCCAAGTCTCTGTAATTGAAATCACACTAAATTTACTTTTAAATTCATTCAAGAAATCTTCTATTGTTGACGATTTACAATACAAACTATGGCTGTTTATGTGCATAAATGTCAGTGTACCCTCCATTACCACACCAATATTAAATTGATCGTTGTCATAATATTCACAGTTATGAGTATTTATATTAAACATACTTTCATCAATTTTACTATCATATATTTTGTTGGATGTATCCATGTTCAAGTGGGTTTCTGTCCCTCTTTCTGATACCATTACCCTGATTTTTCTATTCAGTTCTCTATTTCTTGAAGTCATCTAATGTATTTTTTGTCCACCCTTCTGGCTACAGTTATCCTGACTTGTTCATTCTGTCCTGTATTTCGTGAGGTCATCTATGTTTCTTATTTGAACTCCATTTGTTCCTTCTCTTACCCTCATCCAAATCCTAGTTCCAAATCCATGTATCAGCTATATGTTTCTGTTTTTTCAATAATCGTGCTTCCCTTGCCATGTCTGCATTCTTTTTTGTTAGATGCTCGTTTATGTACACATTAGTTCCTTTCTGCTGATGAAGGTTCTCAGTCATCCAGGTCATGGTAATCCAAGGGGTTCAAATGAAGGCAACTGGACTTCTTTGGTTTCTTGAAGACGTTTCGCTTCTCATCCGAGGAGCTTTGTCAATCCTGACTGGAATATGGAAGGGTCGATCTTATAAACTGTAGCTGTCTATTGTTGCTCAACGAGCAGCATCTGCCTGTGAATGCCCCTCCTCCCTACCTCTTGATGAGTCGTTAGCCTCGTTAGCCTCTATTGTTTGTGAGTCGTTGTTTTGATTAGATGCAGGAGGGTGTGAACTGGACTGAAACTGTTTTGGAACTTGGTTCAAAGCTGCATTGTAGGTGCTGGGAAGGTGAAACCTGAGTCCTCCTCCTCTATTTAATGATGGTTTCTCCATTTTGACATAGATGGCTTCCTTCACTCCTCTCTCAAACCATCTATCTTCTCTGTCCAGAATGTGGACTTTGTCATCTTCAAAGGTGTGGCCCTTGTCCTTCAGGTGTAGGTGGACTGCAGAGTCTTGGCCTGAAGAGGTGGCTCTCCTGTGCTGTGCCATGCGCTTGTGTAGTTGTTGTTTAGTTTCCCCTATGTAAAGCTCTGGACAGTCCTCACTGCATTGGACTGCATATACGACGCCGCTCTGCTTCTGTTTGGGTGTCTTGTCTTTAGGATGGACCAGCCTCTGTTTGAGGGTATTGTTGGGTTTAAAGTTTACAGGGATGTTATGTTTGGAGAAAATTCTTCTCAGTTTCTCAGAGACTCCTGCCACATATGGGATGATGGTACCTCTGCGCCTGTTGTCCTTCTCTTTGCTGTTTGCTGCTGTGGATTCCTTTCTAGACTTCTTTGTTGATTTCACAAATGCCCAGTTGGGGTATCTGCAGTTTTGGAGCGCTTTCCTAACGTGTTTCTCTTCCTTTTGCTTTCCCTCAGTCTTTGTGGGGATATTCTCTGCCCGATGGTGTAGAGTCCTGATAACTGACATTTTGTGCTCCAGTGGGTGATGTGAGTCGAAATGCAAATACTGGTCTGTGTGGGTCGGTTTCCTGTAGACTTCAATGCTGAGACTTCCATCCTCTTCAATTTGCACAGCACAGTCCAAGAAGGGCAGTGTGTTGTTGTGTGCGTCCTCCCTGGTGAACTTGATGTTCTTGTCCACAGCGTTAATGTGCCTGGTGAAGCCTTCTACTTCCTGCGTGAGAATTTTGACCCATGTGTCGTCCACATACCTGAACCAGTGGCTTGGTGTTGTTCCATTGTAGGAGTTCAAGGCTCTGGTTTCCACTTCCTCCATGTAGATGTTGGCGACAATAGGTGATACTGGGGAGCCCATGGCACATCCATGTTTCTGCCGGTAAAACTTGTCATTGTGTTTGAAATAGGTGGTGGAAAGGCAAAGGTCTAGGAGGGTGCAGATCTGGTCTGGAGTCAGTTTTGTCCTATCGGTTAAGGAATCATCTTGTTCCAGCCTATTCCTGACCGCTTCTACTGCTTCAGCTGTGGGTATACAAGTGAAGAGTGAAGTGACGTCAAACGAGACAATGGTTTCACCTGGAGCCAGTTTGAGATCTTGAACTTTATTGGCAAAATCCACTGAGTTCTGTATGTGATGTGGGGTTTTTCCAACCAGGGGGGCCAAGATGGTGGAGAGATGTTTTGCAATGTTGTATGTGACCGAGTTGATGCTGCTGACGATGGGTCTGAGTGGTGTTCCTTCCTTGTGAATCTTTGGAAGACCATATATACATGGGGTGGCTTCTCCTGGATAGAGTTTGTAGTAAAATGAGCGGTCGATTACTTTGTCCTTTAGCAGCTTCTGTAAATGGTCCGTGATTTTCTTCTTGTATCCACTTGTCGGGTCCCTCTTCAGAGCTTCATATGTTGTGTTGTCATTCAAAAGTGAGATGACTTTGTTGTGGTATTCTGTGGTATTCAGTATAACCGTACAACGTCCCTTATCTGCCGGTAGAATTGTGATGTTCTNCTCTCCACCATCTTGGCCCCCCTGGTTGGAAAAACCCCACATCACATACAGAACTCAGTGGATTTTGCCAATAAAGTTCAAGATCTCAAACTGGCTCCAGGTGAAACCATTGTCTCGTTTGACGTCACTTCACTCTTCACTTGTATACCCACAGCTGAAGCAGTAGAAGCGGTCAGGAATAGGCTGGAACAAGATGATTCCTTAACCGATAGGACAAAACTGACTCCAGACCAGATCTGCACCCTCCTAGACCTTTGCCTTTCCACCACCTATTTCAAACACAATGACAAGTTTTACCGGCAGAAACATGGATGTGCCATGGGCTCCCCAGTATCACCTATTGTCGCCAACATCTACATGGAGGAAGTGGAAACCAGAGCCTTGAACTCCTACAATGGAACAACACCAAGCCACTGGTTCAGGTATGTGGACGACACATGGGTCAAAATTCTCACGCAGGAAGTAGAAGGCTTCACCAGGCACATTAACGCTGTGGACAAGAACATCAAGTTCACCAGGGAGGACGCACACAACAACACACTGCCCTTCTTGGACTGTGCTGTGCAAATTGAAGAGGATGGAAGTCTCAGCATTGAAGTCTACAGGAAACCGACCCACACAGACCAGTATTTGCATTTCGACTCACATCACCCACTGGAGCACAAAATGTCAGTTATCAGGACTTTACACCATCGGGCAGAGAATATCCCCACAAAGACTGAGGGAAAGCAAAAGGAAGAGAAACACGTTAGGAAAGCGCTCCAAAACTGCAGATACCCCAACTGGGCATTTGTGAAATCAACAAAGAAGTCTAGAAAGGAATCCACAGCAGCAAACAGCAAAGAGAAGGACAACAGGCGCAGAGGTACCATCATCCCATATGTGGCAGGAGTCTCTGAGAAACTGAGAAGAATTTTCTCCAAACATAACATCCCTGTAAACTTTAAACCCAACAATACCCTCAAACAGAGGCTGGTCCATCCTAAAGACAAGACACCCAAACAGAAGCAGAGCGGCGTCGTATATGCAGTCCAATGCAGTGAGGACTGTCCAGAGCTTTACATAGGGGAAACTAAACAACAACTACACAAGCGCATGGCACAGCACAGGAGAGCCACCTCTTCAGGCCAAGACTCTGCAGTCCACCTACACCTGAAGGACAAGGGCCACACCTTTGAAGATGACAAAGTCCACATTCTGGACAGAGAAGATAGATGGTTTGAGAGAGGAGTGAAGGAAGCCATCTATGTCAAAATGGAGAAACCATCATTAAATAGAGGAGGAGGACTCAGGTTTCACCTTCCCAGCACCTACAATGCAGCTTTGAACCAAGTTCCAAAACAGTTTCAGTCCAGTTCACACCCTCCTGCATCTAATCAAAACAACGACTCACAAACAATAGAGGCTAACGAGGCTAACGACTCATCAAGAGGTAGGGAGGAGGGGCATTCACAGGCAGATGCTGCTCGTTGAGCAACAATAGACAGCTACAGTTTATAAGATCGACCCTCCCATATTCCAGTCAGAATTGACAAAGCTCCTCGGATGAGAAGCGAAACGTCTTCAAGAAACCAAAGAAGTCCAGTTGCCTTCATTTGAACCCCTTGGATTAGTTCCTTTCAGTTTTTTTTGCCTGTTTTAATAATTCGTTTTTTTGTTTCCTGCTTGTAAATTTCATTACAATGGTGTTTGGTCTATTTTTACTCTGTTTAGATGGGATCATATGACAATCCGATATATTCTCCCGTTGAATATCGATGCCCTTCTGTTGTAAAAAAGCTGTAACTTGCTGCTCCAGAGTCATGCGTTCTCCTGATGGTGCGTCCTCCCCCGTAGCTGCACCAGAATTCACCACTCTGGCATAGGAGCGATGTTTCGTCTCCAATCCCGTTATTACAACCTCGTCCTTCCTTGAATATTGTTCCAGTTCATCTATCCTCTGTTCAAGTTTCCCTATAAGTTTATCTTTTTCCCCCACCAGTTTTTTAAGTTCTTTAATCTCTTCCATCAACTTACTAAGACATGACATCTCACCAGATATACGATTAATTGAGGTCTTTATCTCCTCTATATCTTCTTCAATTTGATCCATTTTTCTTGGTGGAGCCATATTTCAGTTGTCTGTTAAGTTTTAGTTATTAAAAACAAAATGCCAAAATGCACCAACCAGTAGTTAGATCCGTTAATCGTTGGCCTAGCAGGCCTGGTCCCGCTGCTAGCTCAGCTCTCTGGCGTTAGGCTTCAGGTAGACCTGGTCCGAGGACTAGCTCCCTTAGCTAGTATCTATGTTTGGTTTGAGCGTAGTCCTGCCCTTGGCTCTGCTAACGGCCGTCTTGGTCCAGACCTTATCCTCCCGTTGGTTCCGCTGGCTGGCGTCGTGCTCCGGCTCGGTCCTGCCGTAGGCTCCTGCCCTCAGGTTCCTGAACCAAAACATTAACCCAGATAGTAGAGTTTAATTCATCGTTTCTGATAACAAACAGCCTGGCGCTGCTTCACATCCAGCTGTTTGTGTCTTTGCTTCTGTTTGGTACTGTTATATGTTTCTGTATAGTCCTAATCATCTAGTTACACATTTTTCTTTATTCCTCCATAAATCAAACATGGCTCCTTGATTTTTGTGGCTCTTCCTGCACCTTTCGACTCTCTGGGTGGAGCAGCACATCATAAAACTGTGTTTAATAATAACGTCGCACCCCTTCCATACTCTGCATTTTTACTTTATTCCATGACGCTGTGTCTTATTGCTTTAAATTTGTTGGTTTACTTTATTCAGCGAGTACCAATAACAGAAGACGTCGGCCCACCTTCTGTACACTTCAGGTTCTCTTCCGCACGCCAGTAAAACAAAAATGGATAAAGCTGTCAGCAGCGCTCAAACTGTGAGGGATGTGTCCCGTAATTCTAAATAGCTGCTTACAAAGCACAAAAAGGCCTCCAGTCAGCTATATTGAGTTGGAAGCTGGTGTAAATGAGCTGTGCAAGAACTCAGAGCTGTGATCTTGGTCCTTTTAGAAACTAAAACCCTAGTGCAGGTTTCAAAAACCACATCAGTGAGTCAGTGTACCTTATGGCACCAGACTCAACTTTAACCAGTAAAATGATAAATTCATCAGATCATATTTAAGAAGTAATTTAAAGCTATTATTTTAAATCAGATCAGTGGAGGCAGATTTGGAACTCCAAAGTGTTCAAAATTAAATAACTAAGAAAAACTTTATGAAATATATCTCTATAAATAAATACTAGACAATGAAATAGTGAAGTTACAGAATGTAAAAATCTAAACTCAATATTAAGAAATATTTTTCATTCTTCTATTAAAATGTGTTTATCAATATAAAACTATTACAGAGAGATTTTCCCCAATAATGCAAATTATCATTGAGAGGTTTTTATTACACAATGTGCTTTTCACAAAGTCAGCTTTGATTTCACAATAGAGATATTTCAGATGGCAGATTTATTTCACGACGACACTTTTCAGAATCTGAGATCACATCTAAACGTGTCACAGTTTCATCTAAAGACCCGTGGACGACTGACGAGCTTTGTTGGACAGTTTTGGTCCTACTTTCATTTCTATAAATGTGGTGACTGTAGTCTGTTTAGGGGTTTTATTGAGCAGTAGGGCTCTGGTTTGTACGTGTTAGTGAGGGGGGTTAGCGAGAGCTGTGAATCATGAGGAATCGCTCCGTTCTTCAGCAGAAGGACGCTGAGGTATGCCAGCACATTCCCCACTGCTGAGCTGGAGAATCCACTCGGAAAGCAGGAACAGGAACTTTTCCTTTCTACCTCCTCCCTCCCTCCACCCATTTAGTCTGCTTCTCTAAACTTAACCCTACGCTCACAGGACTCTCTCTATACATGTTTTCTTCTTTCCTCTAATGTCTTTCATAGACTTTCCACCCATGAATCCATAGTTGTTCTTAACTATAAAGCAGTCAAGGCTTTGGTTTACAGACATTGGGATAAAATGATTGATTCCCAGTAATGTATTACCGGTTCCCGCTCTTAGTTTGGTGAGCTTTAGCATCATCAGCCTTTTCCTGAAACGTGCTTCCCTTCCTTTTGCTGCCTTCGTTCTGAAAGGAACCTGCTGTGTCAGAGGAGGTGTTGACTCAACACGAACCCTAGCAAGTGAGCAGTCCCTCATGTTTGTTCTGCTAACAGCAAAAAGCTCAAACTCTGGTACACACACACCCTTTAGCCTCCCTTTAACTTGTCTCTTAGACACAATAATCCAAAGCTAGGGAGTGTTTGTTTGTTTGTTTGTTTGTTTTTGTTTGTTGTGTCCCTTTTCTGACCACTCATTAGGTCTGATCTGCTGTGCTTTGCTGTCGTCTTGTGGCTTTGTGTGCTGTTGACCCATCTATATTTAGAATGAGAGGAATCGTGTGTCTCCACAAGTGTGTGTGTGTATGTGTGTGTGTGTGTGTGTGTGTTTATACGTAACCAATATGTGTAACAAATGAGCTGAAACAATCACATTGCTTCCCTCCTGTCGTGTGATCTGAAAGGACGAGCTGGATCCACCTCGGGGTCAGCGGTAAATCCGTCCCACATCTGCTGCTCCTCCGAGGTTCCCTGTGCTGACTGAGTAATTCTCAGTGGCGTGTGAAAAATCAAGTGTTTCTGGGTTTGTGGCTGGCCTGTAACTGTTGTCCATCACTTCTACTACTCTCACAGGTTAACAGTTACTTCTGTATTGGACAGCTCATATCTGGATTAGTAGAGGGAATAAAGGACCTGCATGCTGAATTTAAATATGATGATCCAGTTCCCTTTTAGATGAAAACAGTGCCAGCAGATTGGGTGTTTTTTTTCAGGCACTAGCAGAAAAGGTTAAAACATTTGGATAAAAAAACACTTTGAGAGTGCTGACGCTTGACTTGGAACAGGAAACAAATTACTTTTGAACATCTGTTAAGTGCTCATCCAAAAGGTTTCTTTGGTACCAAACACACCTGCATAGGGCTAAAACCAGTATCACGGTATATGGAGGAGTTCACCTCCATAACGATAAATGGACGATAACTACATGTATGAGCAAAACCAGTTGTCCACTAGATGGGGCTGTCACGTGTATGACTTGAGTCACGTTGTCATGTGACTCGAGGTGCTACAGCTTCTTAAAGGGACACCTTTTAATTTTTTTAATACTGAATTTATTGACCTGGGAACAATGATATCGGTTATAGTCAGAGATTTCGATAACGATACATTTTCGATTTATCGCCCAGCCCTACACCTGCACCACTCTCTAGGCTCCACCCTAACGTGATTCTCTCCCTGAAGCAGAACCAAAGCCTAGTTTATACTTCTGTCTGGTGTGGCCATTTCCCATCAATTCAAGGCTTCTCCAACAGGCACGCAAAGACGAACAGAGTAGAGCCCTGCTTTCTAACTGTGCCTCCAACGCAACGGAGAGTGCCCCTCTGTGATTGGTCGGCCCAACAGCGACGGTGGGCGGGCGTTTCACCGACGCCGCTGTCTGTCACTCATGTTGAATTCTTTGTTACAAAAGTTTTTGTTCCTCAAGTTCAAGAAGCTCCAGCTCAAAGAAAACCCGCTGTCTGTCTGTTATTCAGAACTTCAACAACGACAAACTATTAACACAAGAATCTGAGATTTCTATTTAAATTCACACCTCCTTCAAGATGTTTGTGTTTACAAGCTGAGGTGAATAAACTGTCATCACTGCAGTGGTAGACAGACCCGCTAGAAGAGCACTACGCCCCCCGCTGTCCTGGCAGTGAGAGAGAGAGAGTGTGTGTGTGTGTGTTCGTGCGTGTGTATGTGTGTGTGAGTGTGTGAAACTGTGCATGAGTGTGTGTGTGTGTGAGTGTGTGAAACTGCGTGTGTGTGTGAGACTGCGTGTGTGTGTGTGTGTGTGTGACTGTGCATGAGTTTGTGCGTGTGTGAGTGTGCAGACTTGCTGAGAATTTAAGCTAGGCTTAAGATCCCAGTTCAACCATGTGATGGGGTCGTATTGTAGGCTATGCATCAAAATTTTCAATGACCAAGCCACAGTGACGCATGTGAATATTGTGTTGCCATCATGTCCCCCACACTCAACTAAGGAGCAGGTAAACTGGCACTATAATAACTAGATTAATTGCATTTCTTGCAGAAATGCGTTTGAATGCTTTATTGCTGAATATGATAGCTGAAACTGCTGAATTGAAGCTAAAACTAAGCTTAATTGTCAAAATGTGCTGAATGTATTTGAAGATTTAGGAGCTAAATTTGCTAAAAAGTTTTTAAAAGCCAGAAAAGTTGGTAGAGAATAGAGAAAAAAATCCTAAACAGCAGAAAACTGAAATATCTAAGCATAGTTTAAAAAACTGAGCAGCTAAAATGTTTAAACAGCTCATATTTGAGTGTATGTAGTTTTCACAATTAGTTGAATTGTGAATTTAGCAGGATATGCTGAATTTTAAAACTGATAGCTGAAGATGCTGAGTAGCTGAACTGAAATAAGCAGTTTTCTGCTGCGAAAATTTAGCTTAATTGTAAAAATTAGCTGAAAAGATTTAAAGATTTAAGAGCAAAAACTCACTAACAAGTGTAATAAAGCCAAATAAGTAAGTGGAGAATAGAGAAAAAAATTCTAAACAGCAGAAAACTGAAATCTCAGTACACAGTTTAAAAAACTGGACAGCTGAAATGTTTAAACAGCTGGTATTTGAGTAGTAATAGTTTAATAGTTAAATTTTCACAATTAGCTGAAACTGATAGATGAACATGCATTAGAACTGAAGTGAAGTTGAAAATGAGTTCAATTGTCAAAGTTAGCAGAATGAGATAAAAAATAAACTGTTAGAGCAGAAATTGAACTTTAAAGTTTCAAAACTCTCTCAGCCAATCATTGACCAGGGATGGTGAACGGCTGGTTTCCTGAGTCCAAGCCGATCGAATTGGTGTATAACATGTCTGGGTGAGTAATTCTGTTAACCAATAAGAAGCTTGCACTCTCTCAGCCAATCAGAGAGCAGGCTGGGTTCTTGAGACCAAGCCGATCGATATGATGTATAATATGTGTGGGTGAGTATTTCTGTTAACCAAGAAGAAGCTTGCACTCTCTCAGCCAATCAGACAGCAGGGATGAGAGGAGGGGCACTGGGTTCCTTAGACCAAGCTGAACGATTTAAGGTATAATATGTGTGGGTGCGTATTTCTATTAACCAAGAAGAAGCTTGAACTCTCTCAGCCAATCAGAGAGCAGGAATGACGGGGTGGGGGGGCACTGAGTTCCTTAGACCTACCTGAACGATTTAAGGTATAATATGTGTGGGTGCGTATTTCTATTAACCAAGAAGAAGCTTGAACTCTCTCAGCCAATCGGAGAGCAGGAATGACGGGGTGGGGGGGCACTGAGTTCCTTAGACCTAGCTGAACGATTTAAGGTATAATATGTGTGGGTGCTTATTTCTGTTAACCAAGAAGAAGCTTGAACTCTCTCAGCCAATCAGAGAGCAGGGATGGGGGGCGGGCACTGGGTTCCTTAGACCAAGCTGAACGGTTTAATGTATAATATGTGTGGGTGCTTATTTCTGTTAACCAAGAAGAAGCTTGAACTCTCAGCCAATCAGAGAGCAGGGATGGGGGGGGGGCACTGGGTTCCTTAGACCAAGCTGAACGGTTTAATGTATAATATGTGTGGGTGTGTATGTCTGATTAGACAGCAGAAATTTGAAAACTCTCAGCCAATCAGGGAGAAGGGATGGAGCAGCTGTGCTTTCCCACCTTTTTACTGATTTCTGGGGTCAGACAGATACAGACAGACACACTGAAAGATAGACAGAAAGACACGCGCACACACGCGCGCGCGCACGCACGCACACACACACACAGGTGAACTTGACTCATAAGGAAAAGCCTTTGATCTTTAATTGTTTATAATTAGGCTTAACGAGCCGTCTGCATGTGTTAACGAGCCGTCTTGTACTTACAGTCAGCTTCAGCTGTTAGATGTCCGATCTGAGGCCTCCAACTTCTCATCACCATTTGAAAAGTATAGCACCGATTTGAAAAATTCCAAAAGCGTCAGCATCAGAAGGCTTTGGTGGTGCTAGATGTATTTTTTTGTGTGCCTACCTAGAATATTTGTAGGAGATATGATGAGATGATTTCTGCTGTCTGACAGAGACCGGAGCAGAAAATGCCTGTTTTTTATGGGATTAAAATGTGGCTGAATCCTCCTTCTGACGCTTGTAACTCAAGAACCGTGACAGCTACAGCTAAAACAAAGACATCTTTTGTCTTTTTTAAAAAGAATTACGCATGAACTATAAAAGATGTGGTCATAGCAGATTTTTCTTTAGAGAAAGTCATCGGAGACTGCAGCTGATCTGCAGCTTCAAAACTCAGATTGGAGACCTCGAATCTCTCATCACCATTCGAAAAGTATTGCACCTATTCAAAAAGTTCCAAAAGCTTCAGCAGCAGAAGGAGTCGTTGGTGCTCTGTGTGAATTTTTATGTGGCTACGTCGAATTCTGTAGGAGATATGAGGAGACGATTTCTGCTGTCTGGAGCAGAAAATGCTGTTATTTAGAATGGCAGTGAATGGGAGAATTATCTGGCTGAATTATCCTTCTGAGGCTCGTAGCGTATGAACCGTGACAGCTACAGCTAAAACGAAGACATCCCATCAAAGTGGACGAGTAAAACTACTGTTTTTGCGTAATTGATGAGTGTACTCTAAAAAATGTGGTCGTAACAGATTTTTGTTTAGAGAAAATCATCTGAATCTGCTGTTCTCCAGATCTGAAGCTCCAAACATCAAATTACAGGCCTCGAACCTCGCATCACCATTCGAAAACTATTGCACCGGTTCGAAAAATTCCAAAACCGGCAGCGGCCGAAGGCTTTGATGGTGCTCTGTGTGGATTTTTGTGTGCCTATCTTTAATATTGTAGGAGATATGACGAGTACAGTTTAGCTCTCAGACAGCGATCGAAGCACAAGATCTGAGAATTATTTGAATGTGGGCCAATGGGAGAAAATCAGGATCACTCCTCCTTCTGAGCCTCGTAGCGCAAAAACCGTGGCAGTTACAGAAAAATCGAAGACATCCTATCGAAGCAGACAAATAAACCTACTGGTTTTGAGAAAATTACGCATCTACCCCAAAAGATGTGGTCGTAGCAGAATTTACTTTTCTGGATTGAGATCTGGAGCTCTGACTTACAGTGGGAACAGCATGACCATATATGGGTTATCACACCTCTGACTGGCTGGAAGGAGAAATATTTTAAATCTTTTCCAAAGTAAATAACGCTACGACCACAATTTTACGTCCATAAATTATAGCTCAAAACGGAGGAATATGCGTCAGCTTTCATCCAGCGCAAGTCTGATTTCCATGGGTTCTACGGTTCTCTCAGGACACTTCCTGAAGTCGAGCAAAGTCTGTTTTTGGCCCTATTCTTTTGAATGGGGGGAGGAGGAGAAAGTCCTGAACTTCCAAAATTGTACCTCAAGTTTAACCTGTGATTATAGAAAAACCGTAAAAGGTATCAAGAAGCAGAGTCATTCGAGAATAGGTGAACTTGTTCTGGGTTTGTTAAAAGTTGAATGAAGTCTCTAGGTTGAAGTATGTTGAAGTAGTTAAAGTTCAAAGAGCTGAATGGATTTTGTGAAAAATCTGAGGATTTGAAGGATTTCCCATTCATTTCAATGGGCTGAAAAATCGCAGAAAAGGCTGAATATCTTGGAAACGGTTGAAGATATCAATACCAAAAGCCATTCCCGGAATGACCTGAAAGGTTTGATACCAAATTTGTGTGTAAAAATTGTGGCTCTAGTTAGATGCCAAAAAACATACGGAAACTGAAAAATGGAGGAGGAGGAACTCAATACTTTGAATGCTTTCCAAGCATTCAAACTAATAAATCAACACAACCTTGCTATGGGCTTTCTGTGCTTGCTCTAAGTCAGTGGTACTCCTGGTCCTGGAGGGCAGGTATCCAGCATGTTTTAGTGGTTTCTCTGCTCCAACACACCTGATTCAGTGGTTGAATCACCTGTACAGCAGCTCATCAGGCTCTGCAGAAGCCTGTTAATCACCTGCTGATTGAAATCAGGTGTGTTGAAGCAGGGAAACCTCTAAAACGTGCTGGATACCAGCCTTCCAGGACCAGGAGTGACCACTGGTCTAAATCATCGTTGTCAGTGAGTCTGCTCCTCTAAGACCCAGCAAAGAGCGTCCACACCATGGAGGAGTCGAGTCATCTTTTATGTCCTAGTTCTAGCTGCAGCGTGTGGAGCAGGAAGGAAGGCCATCTGCAGCTTGTTGACTTATTTGAGATGGAAAAGAAAACTCAGTTTGCTATCATTGAAACACCAATAGGAACACAGCTGGAATATTGCGTCACAGTAAATGAAGACAGTTGTTGGACATTAACACTTTAAATGTTTTTTCCTTGAATAACTAAAATAAATGCATGAACAAACCAAGGAAGCTGTCGGTTTAATCACTGAATCATTGCTACTATTTTGGAAATGAACAAACATTATGATTCACGGTGGATTAAGGAGGATAAACTCCGGGACGTGTGGAACAGTTCTCTTGGTGCCACAGATGTGGTGAAAGGGCAGCGCCCGGGCAGGATGGCATGCATAGTTCACCAGCAGCCATTGTTCCCATCAGGGGAACGCTGCGTCAGCCTCTAAACCGTCTGAGCTGTCAGAGTTTTCAGCGTCTTTTCTGTGGGTTTGTTTTTCATTGTCAGAGTGCTCCAGGTTATCATCAGGCCTGGAAGACAAACACCAGTTTCAGTGGCAGAACCCAGAAATCCTTTTCTTCTCTGTAACAGAATATCTGACCAGCGTCTGACACGCCCCGACCCCCACAGCACCAATAATAATAATAAAAGGCTCTAGCGAATGCTACTTTACCATGAGCTGTTTTGGGTTAGGGTTGGATGTGAGTCTGGTTTGAGTCAGCTCCATGTGTGAAACACACAGGCTAGCTGCTGACCTTTAGCTCATCCTGGCAGCGAGCTGTGGCTCCTCCTCTAGTGGTGAGAGCTGCTCCCGTCCCACTTCTTCACCTGTCAGCCTCTGAATATTTGCTGAAAATGGCAGAATTAGCATCCTGACCTCCAGGTGTGAGTTTCATACCCATTAGTAGGGTGGGAATAGTTTGAGGGAATTGCACCATCAACCAGTAGAAATGAGAGCTGTATTATGACAATTATTCTGGACGTTTTATCATCCCTGTTTGGGGGCTAGGGTTTGAAACGCTGGCAGTGCAGCAGCAGTTTTAGGAATATATTTTTCTGCTATATCTTAATGTTTTCCAGTCATTCTTACAGGAATTTGTTTTTAATCATGGAACAATTCCCGTTCCCAGATAGACGGAGACTCGCCCCACTGAGAGGAATGAAGGATTACATCATCCCTACTGGATGAAGACGAGCTTCCTGACTCTTTTCACACATTTTGCTCCATTCAGCCTCTTGAACAACGTCTTTCCCCACTTCCTGTTGCTTTTGCATAACTGTCGGATCGTAAACTCAGGGCAGCGTGTTCTTACAGCGGGCTTGTCTTGTTTCTGGCATAGATCTGAATACGTCTGCTAGACTCAGCCCTGAGCCACTGATCCTCCAGAAATACATTCAATAAGAGTCTTGTTGATGAGCCTGACCTGTTGAGTGGCCAGCTAGTGACATCACGGAGCTCACAGCTTGATGAGATTATCAAATACTATGTTCTACACATACGTGGGACTTGAAGGCACAAGCAGCATCATTAATAGTTTCTCCTGTGGAGAAAGCTTCAGCACACTTCCCTCATGCAGGATGGGGCACTGATATGTCCTGATATTTATTTGTGAGGCTGTCTAAAGCTGTTGGCTAGACCCGCTGGTAACAATAGTCGTGGTGTTCAAGACAAAAGGAGTAGACTCCTGGTGACCCGCTGCCTCGGACATCAGCAGAGCTGCAGGTTATAAACAGAACCCTTTTCTGATGGACCTTCAGACCTTATTAAGGTCTTCTGTTGTTAATCAGAAGAGCGTTTGTCGTTGTTGTTGTCGTCTGCCTGCTTGAAGGTGGAGCTGCAGCCTTGTTTTTGTGTCTTTCTGGTTAAATCTGGAGCCTTTAAGCATCAGTCTGATTAGGTGTGTGACTGCAAAGACACCTTACAGGAGGACTAAATGGATCAGCAGCGTGTTGTTGGGTTACTACTGTTGTGTAAAGCTTGTTGTTGTTTTGATTTCAGTTCTCATCAGCCAGTGGCAAGGCGAACCGAAGGAGCGTGTCATCTCACTGGTCCTGACTCATCTCCCACTTCTCAAACCTGGCAACACCGAAGCCAAGAGCGAGTACATGCGTCTGCTGCCGCGCATCCTGGCCCACACCATTGAGCATGGCCGTCACCTGGAGGAGTCTCGCCAGCTCCTGTCCTACGCCCTCATCCACCCTGCCACCTCCCTGGACGACCGTGCCGCTCTGGCGCTTTGGCTCAACCACCTGGAGGAGAGGGCGGCCGCACGAGGAGATTCGCTGGAACGGCCGCCTTCTGGATCCCACCATCAGCACCACCAGTCGACACCTCCGTCCACTCTCACCTCTACGGGATCCTCCTCTTCCACAAACACGCCTTCATCAGGAAATCTGTACAACCTACATCACCACCAGCGCTATGGCTCAGACGACCGCCTCAATGGCTGGCAGAGTTCAAGGGACTCGGGGATCGGCGGAGGCTGGCATCAGCAGCAGGGCTGTGAGAACGGACACCTCCAGCTGTACCCGTCATCCTCGGTGCCTGCAACCATCAACACGGTCGGAACCGGTGGGGGAAGCAACACCAGTGAGTAAAGTCCTTGTGCACCTAGAGCTGTTTGTTTTCTTTTACCAGCAGCTTGGGCAGAAAGAGCAGGTTAGGGTTAGGGTTAGGGTTAGGGTTAGTTATTTTAAAGATCTAGTCCTGTTCACTTGAGACCATTTCTAGATTCAGGTGGGATTTTACACCTTTGTACTGCAACTGTCCTCTCCTTTTGCTAGTGAATTTTACGAATGAGGCTTTGATATTTCCACCATCACCTATAATAATCTCACTCATTTTCTGAACTGCGTTTCCTTAGCAGGGTCGTGGGGAGCTGGTCTCTACCTCCAGCAGACTTCAGGCGAGACACCTAGGCACTATTTAGTCCTCATTCAACCAGACATGCATGTTTTTGGACTGTGGGAGGAGGCCAGAGCACATCACCCACGCATTTATGAGGAGAAGATGACGCTAACTCCGTGCAGATGGGAGTTGAACCTGCAAACATCTCGCTGAGGCAACAGTGCTACCAGCTGTGGCGTCGCCCAAACAATAATCTGTTTCTTAATTAGAAGTGATGATTTCAGGTTTTCTGCCTTTCATCACCAGCTTGTTTATTGGAAATGATTTAAACCACGAGAGGACACCACCTTTATCGTTCCAGACCTGCTATTCATTACAAAACCTAAAACATGTTGTTATGTGGAGATGTTGCACTGGAAGTAGTGGATGTAGGAGAATTAAACCAGCAACTCCAGGGTTATAGGAGGAGTGATATATAAATAATTCCTCCATATATCCATCTTTGTTGTCTGTGGGATATCTAAATCATGTCTATACCTGTTAAAATGTAAAGAATGAGATCTTTTCCTTTCCTTCATCGCAGCGCGCTGCTGCTCACGTTCTGTCCTCCTAACGGCCGTTTGGAAGAGTTTGAGCCAGTTTTTACTGCTAGATGTTTTCTCATGCAGACAGGACAGGCGACCAGACCGTCTCCAGCAGCTAATTAGCATGCTAGCATTGCATAGACCGATGGTACCAGCTCAGCTGTCTGTAGCCTGTGTCAGGCGGTGGCTTTTAGATTGTAACATAAATAATTTTACCTTGTACTTTATTGCGTTGACTCTCAGTAATATGTGCTATCTCAAACTAAACATGACTCATAATTAAAAATCTGTGTTCTGGTGAGTCGTAGCTTCAGTTAAAACGTTTAGCCATGCTTTGTCGACTGGTTTAGGTGTGCGTGATGGTCAGGGTTAGGGTAATCTGGATCCATAGTTTATCAACTTTGCTCCCAGAATGTTGTAGCATTTATGTTTTTATATGAGGGATCAGGGTCAGGCTTACAGA
>SSNS01000033.1:3245977-3257770 GCA_006937985.1 Aphyosemion australe
CCTGTCTCTGTGTTTACATTTGCAATCGTCCCCCCTCTCTGCCAGCGCATGGATGAAGGGTCTTATTAACTCACACTGTAGAGAAAATTAGAGAATGAAAGGACAAGTGTGTGTGTGTGCGTGCGTGTGTGTGTGCGTGCGTGTGTGTGTGTGTGTGCGTGTGTGTGTGTGTGTGTGTGTGTGTGTGTGTGTGTGTGTGTGCATGCGTGCGCGTGTGTGTGTTGGCAGAGGGGTGACTGTGGGTTTGGAGCCTATAAATAGCTCAGTGTGAACTAGTAGACCTAACTCAGCGTGTGCATCAACCACGAGGGCTTTTTGCTGCTCAGCTGGTGTTCAGGACTCAGAGACTAAACGGCTCACCGAGGTTGCTAGGGTTCTCTGAGGTTTAAATACACACTCCGGCTTCACACACACATTTACCCCGCCCAGACTCAGCCCTCCACCACACCGTCTCCACGCTGCTGGCTGGCTGTCGAGGCTGAAGACAACTGGCACTGCAGTTAAAAAAGAAGAGAGAAGTGATGGATTCAGTGTTATGGATCATGCTCAGACTCCTCACTCACTTTTATTAAATGAGTTGTTATTTATCCCTCACTGTGAATTAATATTCCAGTTCTGTTGAACCCTTAACTAAAATGATATGTTGGGCCAACCCAACATTCACTTCCTCCTTCGTGGAATCACACAAGGGGTACTGGACTACTGTCTTGTATGAATGAGAATGAATTCTTCACACACACACACACACACACACACACACACACACACACACACACACACACACACACACACACACACACACACAGTAAACAGTGTTGGTCATAAAGCCATTGAAGTAGACCAGCCAATCAGCATGCTCATGTCCTGGCTGAGTAGGCGGGGAAACCCGTCTTTTTATGGTGGGTTTTATTGTGACGTCTGTTCATCGGGGCTCCTGGGCCATTGTGAGCCCCAACAAAGCTCCATGTGCTTTACAGAGGCTCAGAGAGCAGTATCCAGTTATAAAACAACAGCTTTAAAGCTGGAAAACTCACATGTGCTAAATTTATGAAAATTTATTTGAAATTTAATTAAATAAAATTGTAATTTTAATTTATTTTTTAGTGAATGTGAATCATTTCTTCATGTTTTTGTCTGTCCTCTTAGATCATCAGGTACCAGTGACGGAGCCGGACATAAACAATCGCCTGGAGTCTCTGTGCTTGAGTATGACTGAACACGCCTTAGGAGGTACGCTCTTCATCCTAAATACAAAAACATACAACAGACATGTCACACCTGTGGTCAGGTATGAATATTAATGTGACATCAGGTTTTACCGTCACAGTCCTTCACGTTCAACTGCCTTCTTTACGGGGACGATGATGTCACAGCTACAGATAAACACCCGTTCCTTCTTTTGTTTTATCGCCATGTTAAAATCGTACCTGCTGACCTTTACAGCAGCTGGGCTCTATTAGCAACTCCACACGTGTTAAACTGCTTTGTTCTGTCTGGTCGTGTAGGTCAGGAGCAGGAGGATGAGAGGTGGTTTAAGTACGATTTAGTTGCAGATGGGTTGAGCAGCGTTAAAATGCTGATGTGAATAAAGAGTCTTTGAAGCAGCTGAATGAGGCATGGAGACCAGTTGGCTGCACGATGTTGGTCAGTTATTCAGATGCATTCATGGGTTAGTTAAGCCTACAGGAAATGAGCTAAAACCCTCTCACCTCTACAGATTTCTATAATCTTAATCATAATTCCATCTTGTGAATCTAACTTCAGGTGAGCCGCTGCGTCGTTCCTGATCAAACTAAACAAATCCATGTGTGCTGTTGTCCAGCAGCTTACAGAACCACCTGATGGAGATTTCCTGCATGGTTAATGAACTCCAGCTCCTTCATTTATGCTGGGCTCTCCCAGAGTCTCATCAGCGTTTTGATCAGGTTTAGACACCATTGTTTTCTTGTCTTGGTCATTCTGTCGTAGGTTTGCTGCTGCTGCGTTTTCTATCTATGAATCCATCTGATGCTACACCTGAGGCCTGATGAGTGACTAATGATTCATCGACCAAAACGCCTCCATTTTCCGCTCTGATCTGCGATGGGGAACTTCAGTGAACCAGATGACGCGTGAAACTAAAAAACTACAGCTACGAGTCTCTGATATCATGACAGACGTTGTGTTGATAAGATTCTCCTCCTCGTCCACATCAGAGGCTCCAGCTGCTGGTCTGGTGCTTTTCTCTATCAGTACTTTCACAGATGTGTTGTTCTCACCAAGGCCCCCCCTCACACACCAGTAACTCTGCAGGCCTGAACCCGTTTCAGACGCCGTACACGTGTAGCCGGGTGTCCCACAGAACAAGATGTTTTCTACGCTTTGGCCCGTCATCTCCATGAAGATAAACCAAACCAAAACCCATTCTTTCTAAAACTCCGACCAAAGTGCAGATTTGCACATCTCTGCTCGTCCTGCAGAAGTAGTGAGTTGTTGTTTTTCCTGAGGCGGTGCGTGCAGCTACATGCTACATGGCTCCTTGATGTTTTTATACAAACTGATCACACAGGTTGGGGAGCCGAAGAGGGCTGTACTGATGCCCGTCGTCGCAGCACAGCTGGAGCCTGTCCCAGCATGCACCGGGTGATTGACAGGAAGTTGGTTATATTACTTGAGGCCTTGCTGCTTCCTTCTCTCTGTTATTTCTTCATCAGGACCTCTGATCTGACAACTGCCCTGTTTACACTGAGCGTCTGTGTGGATCCAAATCAGGTTGTGTCTTCTTCTCTCCCCAGATGGAGCTGACCGCACATCCACTATATGAAACTGGAGCCCGGGTGAGAGCAGCAGGACGCCGCAGGTTCGAGAGGCTCTCTCACGATAAGCCACCTGAAGGTCACCGCCTCCCCCATCTCTGTAGCCAATGCTAGAACTCGACCAAAGGACCGTGTGGGATCCTAGAATCATGCCGTCAGGATGGAGAAACACTTCCAGGTCCGCCAGGATGCTCAGTCGTCTGCATCTGAGGGTGGAGGAAGAAAACGCAGCAGTACAATGTTGGACAGGCTGAACAGCGCCCCCGCTCTTCAGGAAGGCCAGGCGTTTATCCACAGTCGAGGCTGTTCATCAGAAGGGAGATAGCAGCCTGTGGATCAGGTCTGAGGCAGCGGTCCCCTCTGATATCATCATCATGGCGTCATGAACAGACTTATCTCAGCAGGGGGCGTTTGGGGTTTCCTGGGCTGGTTTCAGCTCCAGCTCTGATGTCTGTAGAGGTCTTTCTGCTCAGCATTTGGCTGATTGAAATATCAACAAAACATTTATCCACATTTCTTGATATTTATTGTTTACATAACGATGCTACTACCACAGGGTACGGAAACATGTAATCATGTCAGGAAGGTCTGTGTGCAGGCTTTATGTCCCCCAAGGAGACATCACACCAGTTTACAGCTGATGTGCTGATTCTTTATGTTAGCCGCCGACAGGAAAGACACGAGTAGCTGGATGTGGATGAGAGGAGGAAGTTGAACAGATGTGTGCAGAGGAAGAAGAGGAGGTAGGTGATGTGGAGAGGAACACAGAAAGTAGAGGAAGGAACGGAGCGATGCTGAGAAGGGAAGCGGATGTTTTAAGGAGAAAAACATCAGAGGCAGGACCTCTGAGAATGATGTCATGTCTGATCAAGTTAAGGAGGAAGAGCTGCGTTCATCCACTACCGGACCGACCTACCTGTGAGTCTGAATCCAGAGTCTGAGTAGACGGGACCTGGGCTGGTTTAACGTTCATCTGTGTTCCAGAGGAAAGGACGGTAGAGAAACGCAGACAGGAGGTGGTGTCACATCAGACAGGATGTGTGTTTCCACTCGGTGTCGCTGTGAAGACCGAACACACACACACTCACATATGCACACACTCACACACACACACACATTCATTCACATATGCACACACACTCACGCACACACACACATTCACTCACATATGCACACACTCAAACACACACACACACACACATTCACTCACATATGCACACACTCAAACACACACACACACACACACACACTCAAACTCACATATGCACACACACACACACACACACACACACACACACACATTCATTCACATATGCACACACACTCAGGCACACACACACACACACACACACACACACACACACACACGGTCAGTCCATGAAGGGTAGTTAGCCCAGAGATTGTCTTGTTAGTGCTCACCTCCCCCTGCTGGCCAAAGGCAGTCATTGCAGGACAGAAACTGAAGGCTGGTGGGTTTATTTGAAAATCACGACAAAAACAAAAAGGTTTGGGAGAAAACAGGTGTGGGGAAATGAGAGCAAAGACGTCTGGTGTACCAGTCTTTTGACTGTTTGTGGGCAGAAGTCTTCATAGAATATATTTTCTTTGTTTATATTTGAATCTTTTGGTTATTTTGTGTCTTAATATTTATCCCTTGTAGCTTGTGTCTGGAACGAAGACGCGTTTTGTTAAAGTGAGCTGGTGAGGTACCTGTGTGTCCTGACCACGAACGGTGTTGTTGGGGGTTCCTCTCCGTTAGTTTCTTTATGAATTGATTTTATTTAGCAGTATTTCTTTTGTATCTTGATAATGTGATACACTAAAATCTGAACGATCAGCTCTGATCCAGCAGGGCTGCTCTTTGGAGAGGATGAAAACTACGTGGTGGAACCACAGATGTGACCGTAGAGGCCGACCACACCACACCACAGGTCTCTGGTTAAACTCAGTGGAGTCTCACAGGTGAAGGACCGTACCAGGGTTCATGCAGACCAGTCGTTGCCCTTCAGCGTTTGTTTCATATTTAGCACGGATCACACTTTGATTCATTTAGTTAATCAAAAGCAGATAGTTCCGATGTTCCGAGTTGCACCGCCTGCGTTTTCTAACAGGTAGTCTGATTCTCTTTTCCTAAGCAGACCACTCCAGCCATCTCAGGTTTGAAGGGTTGATGCTCAACAGAATTCATACTTGAGAGCTTTTAGCTGGACATTATGGGTCATGTTCATTATTATGAATTAGAGAACCTTTGACCTGAGGCTGAGCTTTCTGACCCCGGCTCTCCACCGGATGCATAATGTAAGAAACGCGTTTTCCCTGTGTCTTTTATTTTGAAACCTTCCAGGTGCTTTATACTGCTCCTGTGGTTGATTTCTTGTCTGGCCTGATCTGAAATGCTGAGATTGGCGTGTAGCATGTAAAGAAAGTGCACCGCTGCACACCTGGTGAAAACAAAAGATTGACTACAACAGTCAACCCTCTGATGGCTGTAGCTTGGCTGGGGCCTCTGGAGAATGGTGGAGCTTGGCTGGGGCCTCTGGAGAATGGTGGAGCTTGGCTGGGGCCTCTGGAGAATGGTGGAGCTTGGCTGGGGCCTCTGGAGAATGGTGGAGCTTGGCTGGGGCGTCTGGAGAATGGTGGAGCTTGGCTGGGGCCTCTGGAGAATGGTGGAGCTTGGCTGGGGCCTCTGGAGAATGGTGGAGCTTGGCTGGGGCCTCTGGAGAATGGTGGAGCTTGGCTGGGGCGGAGACTTTGGAGACTTGTGGCGCTAATGAGCCAAGTAGGAATTTCCAGCATGAAAGGATGCTGGACTAATATTTGGCCTCTCTAGAAGTATTGTGGCCCCTTGATGGCCCCATACTCAGAAAAATCCTAGGTCCACCACTGATAACAGTGGCTGTTAGCTGAATCTTGTGCTTCACAGAAGTTACACCCGGCCCACTTATGTATCCGATGGAAAGCCGGGGTGATTCAGGGGCAGTCGTTTGTTTCCTCCAGTTGTTTGCTCTCGCTCTCTCTCTACATATAGTAAATGGTCTGTATTTGTATAGCGCCTTCCTAGGGTTCTACAACCCCCCAAGGCGCTTCACAACACAATCAGTCATCCACACATTCACACGCTGGTGGTGATGAGCTACAACGTAGCTAAAGCTGCCGTGGGGCGCACTGACAGAGGCGGGGCCTGCCATACACTGGCGCCACCGGTCCCTCTGACCACCACCAGCAGGCAAGGCGGGTTAAGTGTCTTGCCTAAGGACACGACGACAGCGACAGACTGAGCAGGTCGCGAACCTGCGACCTTCCGGTTGCAAGGCGGCCACTTAAGTCCTCTGCCACCATCGCCCATAGTTTACATTAGAGAGTCATTTTTAGGGGCCTTGTTTCAGAGATTGACCTCTACAATTCTGCTCCACACAACATTTATAAGAGTTTTATTTTGAAATCCACGATTCTCTGGCAGTAAAACAGACGTGTGTGAGAGTTGGAGACTAAAGCGTGCATGCAACTCTGTTATAGGATCCAGGTGGTCAGATCCAGTGATGGTGGTTTGAAACTCCAGTCTAGACACACACACACACACACACACACTACAAGATTAGGAGGTTTTTCTGAGTGTGTATAAAAGCCAACCTGTCAGTTCATCTGAATTCCACCAAAGCATGAATGTGAGATTCTATAAATCCTGGAGGAGGAGCTGATTGTCCTCCTTCAGGTTCTCACCTTGTTCTTTCAGTGTCACTTCCATATTAATCGGAGCCTAAACGTAGAAACCGTTATTTATTCTTTTCTTTTGTGCAGAGGTGATGCTGATCCTTTAGGTGTTTTATTATTTAAAGTACCACATGTATTAACGTGTTATGGCTGGTAACCATACATACATCTCATTTATTAACCTCGTTATTGTTGACTGAGTGTTTTCTCTTGATTTTTTTGCTGAGCTGTCATGTTGTGTGTGTTTCAGTGTCATGTTGAGATTTGATGCTTTGAGCGACGCCCCGACTCTAATACAGTTGG
Organism: Aphyosemion australe; assembly: GCA_006937985.1. NCBI lineage: Eukaryota > Metazoa > Chordata > Actinopteri > Cyprinodontiformes > Nothobranchiidae > Aphyosemion > Aphyosemion australe. Next base: position 3,252,787 of record SSNS01000033.1, read on the forward strand.
TGTTTGGGTCAGGAGTTCAGATCTGGAGTCTGGACTTGCTGGTGTTACCAAACGCTGGTGCAGGTTTGGAGAGGGCTACAGGTCAGCATCAACCCATGTACATGGATCAGTACTGGTCAGTCGTCAGTGTTCGTTTGACTCTTCATAAAATATCTATGAAGACTTCCTTTAGTTTGACATGAACACAACTTTGAGCAGGTGTGGTGTTGGCGCTGACTGAGGGGTTAAGGCTGTGATCATAAAGTTACAGGGTTGGAGGACAAAACGCCTCCGAGTTCAGGATCGTCTGCAAGCCAAATTCAGACCAGTGGCAGTATTAACATTTAAACGACGCTTTGATATTCCAAAAGCATTTGCTGTTCTTTAAGTGGAGACGTGTATGCTGTGTTTTCATGTCTGTTTCTTTGGCTTTGGGACGGAGACTGTTCTATTATCCTGCTCTCTTTGTTTTTTGTAACAAAGGTGTTACCGCTTGACTGTGCTCCTTTTACTTCAGTTAGATTTATTTTATCAAAGAGCCAATGTCCTGTATTGACTGCAGGCTTACTTATATATTTGAAAAAATGTATGTTTATTAATAAAAAAAAACACTAAAATAAAAAAATAGGGGAAAAGGAACAGAAAAGAAAAAAAAGTGTAATTTATATTTTAAAACTGCATGCACAAGACTGAGATAGTCCTATTTAGAATAACAAATGGCAGTGCCTTTTTTATACTTGAGACGTCAACCCCAAAAGTAAAAACGGTTTTTATGGACTTTTAGAAACTTGGGATGTTGCAGATGAAACCGGCGACGGCTGAGGCGGCTCACGTTCACGCTGCAGATCCTCCTGTCCTAAATGTGTCCCTTTGTGTTCAGGGATGCAGACCTGGTTTCACTCTCCTGATGTTGGTTTGAACAGTACCAACGTTTATCATCTTTATTTTTATTATTTTAAGAAGTTTCCAGCTGAATTTTTAAAAATATTCTGTACTAAACATCAATTCACCCACTTCTAAAGTTCATCCCCATCTAACAGACGCAAGGCTCGGTGGCGTTTAGCAGCACGAGGTGTGCAGTGTGAACATGAGCCCAGACGCCCGTGCTGGCTGGTACTTTAGAATTCTGATATAAAGTCCTGAACTTTTCTGATGTGACGGCGAGAGTCAGTAAGGGTTTTTAACGTGTTTTGTACATTAGTCGTGATGTACCAGAATGCTGTGAGTTGGCATGCCCCCCCCCCCCCCCCCCCCCCCCAACACAATCTTTGATTTTTATTTCATTGCTTTTAATGCTTTAACTAATTTATTTATTGCTCTCCTTTTAATTCTTAGGATGTCTGTCCTTTTCAGTTAGTATTGGCAGTGCCTCCTCTTCCAGGGCTCCTCTGTTTTGTGGAGTCCCGCAGGGTTCCATTCTTGGTCCACTGCTTTTTTCCCTTTATTTGTTGCCACTGGGTGCTATTCTAGCTTGGTATCACCTGTCCTACCACTTTTATGCCGATGACCTGCAGATTTACATGTCTTTAAAACCTGGCATTAGTAATGCCCAACACCTGCTCACCGACGGCATTTCTGCAGTGAAACAATGGTTAAACCAGAACTTTTTGTTTCTGAATGAAAAAAACACTGAGCTCATTTTGTTGGTGAGAATGCCTCTGTGGACACCGGTACTCTGAACTTTCACTTTGGCAATAGTGTAAAAAATCTAGGTGTGACTTTTTGACAAGACTTTTAATTTTTGCAAACAAGTCAAAATATTGCCAAATCAAGCTTTTATCACCTTCGTCTAAGGTTAAACCTTTTTTATGCCAAAGTGACCTTGAGAAGGCCATGCATGCATTTGTCAGCTCCAGGATCGACTATTACAACGCTCTTTACTTCGGTGTCTCCCAGGCGACCCTTAGCAGGCTGCAGCTGATCCAGAACACGGCTGCTCAAATTCTAACTGACACCCCCAGACATGAACACATTACTCCAATTTTGTCTGCCTTCCATTGGCTGCATGTTCTTTTTTAGTATAGATTTTAAGCTTTTATTGTTTGTTTTTAATGCTCTTAATGTTTTGGCCCATCCTACATCTCAGACTTGCTGAGTTTCAGCACTAGCGGTAGATCCCTACGGTCTTCTTCCCAGTTTCTACACATTCCAAGGACAAGATACAAACACTGGGGCGACCGGGCTTTCTGTGTAGCAGCACCTCGACTGTGGAACCAGCTCCCTCTGGACCTACGCTCCATCTCTGACCCTGGCCTTTTTAAATCTAAACTCAAAACCTTCTTTTATAGAAAAGCCTTCAATGTACAGTAATGTGGATTTTTTATTAATGTTTCTCTTATTTGCCTTTTTATCTGAATTGAGTGTTTTTATGGGTTTTTTTTTTCGCTTTTATGCGACCTGTTAAGCACTTTGGCTGTCTAGATCAGGGGTTCACAAATTGGGGGTCGGGACCCCCAAGGGGGTCCCCACAAGATTGCAGGGGGTCCCCACAATTTTGTCTTTGCTGAAGTTAGCAAGATTTTATTTGTAAAATTTACATTTATAAAATCTCAATAACACACCCTACAGTATAATCAGAACTCCATATAAAAGTTATAACTCTGCATATCTGTATAAAGTTAGTAAATGATCACATTTAATGTGTTTATGTGTGTAGGAGATGGGGGTCCTGGCTTGTCTTGGGCACGGGAAAGGGGGTCCTCAAAGAAAAAAAATTGGGAACCCCTGGTCTAGTTGACTGTTTTAAAGGGCTACATAACCAATGAATGAATGAGTAGTGTTCAGCACCTTGGGCTTCCGTTAAGGTTTGGCAAGGTGCAGTCAAATAAAATTTAATTGATTGATTGAGGCGTAAAGATGGAGCCATGGGACAGAATCCACCATCTCTTTTCCACAAAGCAGGAATGGCGCTCTAGGATTCCTTCTTCATGATTCCTTTAGATCCTGTACATCAGTGGTTCTCAACCTCTTTTCAGTGATGTACCCCCGTGAAATATTTTTTCAGCCAAGTACTCCCTAACTAGTGCAAAGCATTTTTGATTGTAAAAAAAAAATTTCTAAAACAGAGCCCTGTGCCATCAGTGACTAATTTATTAAACTTTGGAACTGATAAACATGTACAAAATTCAAACATTTGAAAAAAATAACTATTTCAAACATTTTAAATGTTAATAATCCATAACTAAATGTATTGGAAATACACTGCTCACAAAAATGAAAGGAACACTTTAAAGAAACACATTAGATGCATCAGATCTCAATATGAAGTTGGATATCTATACAAATAACGACAGGGCAATGTCTTAGGAACAAAAGGATGCCAAGTCTTTTAATGGAAATAAAAGTGTTCAGCCTACAGAGGGCTCAATTGTGTAGACACCCTAAAATCAGAGTGAAATGAAGATGTGGCAGGCTAGTCCATTATTTCAAAAACTTCATTTCTGCAACTCAAAATGCTTTTCAGTATCTTGTGTGGCCCCCACGAGCTTGTGTGCATGCTTGACAACATCGGGGCATGCTCCTAATGAGACAACGGATGGTGTCTTGTGGCATTTCCTCCCAGATCTGTGTGAGGGCATCCCTGAGCTCTTGTACAGTCTGAGGAGCAACCTGGCGCCGCCTAATGGACCCAAACATAATGTCCCACAGATGTTCTATTGGGTTTAAGTCAGGGGATCGTGAAGGCCATTCAATTGTTTCAATTCCTTCATCCTCCAGGTACTGCCTGCATACTCTTGCCACATGAGGCCGGGCATTGTCGTGCATTAGGAGAAAACCAGGACCTACTGCATCAGCGTAGGGTCTGACAAAGGGTTCAAGGATTTCATCTGGATACCTTATGGCAGTCAGAGCACCATTTCCTAGGCAGTAGAGGTCTGTGCGTCCCTCCATGGATATGCCTCCCCAGACCATCACTGACCCACCACCAAACCTGTCATGTTGAACGACGTTGCAGGCAGCATAACGTTCTCCTTGTCTTCTCCAGACTCTTTCACGTCTATCACAGGTGCTCAGGGTGAACCTGCTCTCGTCTGTAAAAAGTACAGGGCGCCAGTGGCGGACTTGCCAATTCTGGTGTTCTTGAGCAAATGCCAGTGGAGCTCTACGGTGCTGGGCAGTGAGCACAGGGCCCACTACAGGACGTCGGGCCCTCAGGCCATCTTCATGAAGTCTGTTCCTGATTGTTTGGGTAGAGACATTCACACCAGTGGCCCTCTGGAGGTCATTCTGTAGGGCACGAGCAGTGCTCAGCCTGTTCCGCCTTGCACAAAGGAGCAGGTATCGGTCCTGCTGATGGGTTGTGGACCTTCTACGGCCCTGTCCAGCTCTCCGAGAATAACCGCCAGTCTCCTGAAATCTCCTCCATGTTCTGGAGATTGTGCTGGGAGACACATTAAACCTTCTTGCTGCAGCACGTGTGGATGTGCCATCCTGGAGAAGTTGGACAACCTGTGCAACTTCTGTAGGGTTAAGGAATCGCCTCATGCTGCCAGTAGAGATAATTACTCAAGCCAAAACTAGCACGAGTGGAAAACCAGCCAAAAAAGATCAAGAGGGAGAAACTTGAAATGACCTCCACATGTTAAACCAGTCCTGTTTTGAGGGTTTTGTAATTGTTGCCACTTTAGTGCACCTGTCGTTAAGTCCATGAACACCAATACAGCTGAAAGTGATTAACAATGCCCTCAGCTGCTTAATCAACCAGAAAATTATCAGACAGGTTTNCCCCCCCCCCCCCCCCGATTTACATAAAAACAAACAAAAACAGCTGTTGTGTCTGCTTGTGTGTTTCTGTAGCAGCGTGTACGTGCAGACCTGAAGCAGGGATCAGAAGACGCGTTGCTTTGTTTTGTTCAGTAATGTAAAGTTTTGTTGCGTGATGTAAAAGGAGACAGCATTGCTACAGGCGTGTCGCCTCTCGGGCCCTTCGCTCTGCTGGCATGAGCGTACTGAAGTAGTCCCACGCTCTAAAGCTGAGAGCCAGGGGGGACCAGACCTTCTCAGA
>SSNS01000033.1:3258100-3290720 GCA_006937985.1 Aphyosemion australe
CATTGATTTCATGCCAGGCCCAATAAAAAAGGGTTCCTTTAGTTTTTGTGAGCAGTGTATTTATCATCACTAATATGTAGTGATTGAAGTGTTCATTTTTGCATGGATGCTATTTTTTAAATATATGTATATTTTCTCACGTACCCCCATTTGAGAAACAATGCTGTACATGAACACTGCAGAGTTGAAATCTGCGCCACTGATTTGAAACTAAAAGAGATGGTTTGTCTTTTTGGCCATAAGGGGGCAGCAGAAACAGCTTGTTCAATATTTGTTGTCAGTTTTTAAAAACTGTTAAAATGTTACCCGAGATCTAAAAGAAGAATGAAAACTTTCATTCCAAACATCAGAACTTCCTAACAGCAGTTTTTGTCAGTCATGATTGTTGCAGACACACACTCTGCTGTCACAGAAAGATTTATTGTCTTTGATTAAAAAGTCTTCAAAATGAACACAGTACATCAAGTGACACTGATGGTGGAGGGGCCTGAAGATCAGGCCACCCTTCTCAACAAGGCCACAAGAACAACAACAGCGCTGCTTGTTAGCACTCATCTTCCCTCCAACACACACAACTCCAGTCACCATGGTACACAAACCTGACCGCAGACGCTGAAATGCTAAATGATGTTTTCTATAAGTCAACACAAGGTCACAGAACAACACACACCTGCATTCACTATGTCCATCTGCTGGAATCACACACACACACACACAGTCTTTAAACACTCATGTAACGTGTTTTGGTTTGAACCCAGAGGCAGGTTGGCGTGGGGGGGGGGGGGGGGGGGGGGTTCCTTCTTTAACATCTTTTAATCCCTCCAAGACTTTCATTAAACTTTATTTAAAATCAACGTTCTAATGAAACTAAAAGGATAACGTGTTGCTTTTAAAGCAAAAGGTTTGGCTTGTGCCCCTAGTGTCCATTTTAATTCACTGTCATAACCAAAATTGAAAATCTCGCTGTGCGTTGGTCTTTTTAACACCTTAATCTAACAGCTGAAACGTCTCCTCAGCCTTCATTAGTGTCTACAGGAGCGGTTCATCACTACATCAAACACATCAGCTGTGTTCATGATCTAAAACATGCTGGAAGCAGACTGCAGCACCAGCATGTCAGCTAGCCACTTCACTATTGACTAACAAAGTTCCTGGTAAATATGATAAAGATCCTGAGAGGAGGAATCATGTGACCACAGGAAAAAAGTGTTGCAACGCGGATTCAGAGCGCTGGCTGATCAGACAGTCAACTAGCCTGGCAAGCCATCCTATATATGTGTATATATAACAAACTCTGCAAAGCAAGAATTGGTCTAGTTCACTAGGCTAACAGTCAACAGGACCGCAGCCAGCGTCGCCAGCAGCTGGGGTCCACACGGCGCGCCGAGTATTTGATGTATGAGGATACAAGGACCTCAGATAGAGCCGAGAAAGAGTGGGCTTATTACTCAAAAGTGCAATAGCATGATCGTTAGGGCAGCGTGAGCTCTCGTGATTCAGAAAAGTCCAGATGTTGACTCGTTTGACTCCTATTGTGGTTGAATGTTGCTTTTCTTTTTTTTTTTTTTTAGCTCCATCAGATAAAGGCTGCTTTTGTTTCTTCTGAGGCTCCGCCATGATAAACATGTTACAATAAATGCTAACCAGGTATGTCTGAGGTGTAAACATGGAATGCCATAAAGCCAAGACTGTGGGGAGCGGTCCAGATACTCTAAAGTTGCAAGTGTGGTATTCTGGCCACAGAGGGCTGAGTGACTTTCCATTAACCCAGTAAAGGGTCATTTCAGCTCATACTGGCTCAAGAACATGATTTAAACATATGAAAAAACGTACTTGGTTTCCCTTTAAAGTGCCGCTCATCAGGGAGACTAAACGATTATGAGTGTTTGTATTTTGGGACTAGTTAACACAATCAGCAGGTCATGATTTAGACCAAAGGTCCATGTAGAATCCTTCTGCACCAATCAGAACAAAACCCACAGTTTGCATGCAGTAGAGTCACGATCAGCTGCAGTAAAAACAGAAAATCATTACATTTTTGCTTTCCTGCTGATCTTTATTTTTAAAGCATGTGGGTGAAAGTAGCTTGAAAAAGTGCATAAAACTGATCAGGAATGCTAATATGCTAGTCAAACCTCCAAACCCTTTGAGCTGCGTTCAGTGAACACGTGTGAAGATTAGACTGAACCATGGACACAACACGCTACCTGCAGCTACGATGCACCATCGCTCACAGAAACATGAAGCTTGTTGTAATAGTTCTTCCAGGCTGTCATGTTGGGACACGTAGTCGTTTTCCTTCCACTATAGTGATAATGGATCTATAACCTTGTTAAATGGCCTATATATTATATTATCGTCTTCTAGAGTCCTAGAACCCCCCAAGGTGCTTTACAATACAATCAGTGATTCACACGCTGGTGGTGACGAGCTCCAGTGTAGCTACAGCTGCCCTGGGGCACACTGGCACCACCGGTCCCTCCGACCACCAGCACCTTGGTTATTTCTTTTAAATGCTGCAACAATCAGCAGTTTATCTTTATTTGATGACAGAAAACAGACGTTTATGAAAGTTTCTTTTTTGCATTCTATCACAAATAAAATATAGTTTCCCACGGCATCTCTTTAAAAATGTGAGATTCGTGTTTTTTTTTCCAGTCTCTGGTTTCTTGGGTTTACAGTTGGAGTTGGTTTGGAGAACTTTTTATCTGGCTGCAAACAAACTAAAATATCTACTAAAAATAAAAAATATGTTAAAAGATGACAGGATAAAGTTTCTAGGGACACAAGAACATGAACGTTTGATGGTGTTTTCCTATTATTGAACAGTTCACTGAAACTCTGGCAGTGAGAAGCTTTAACCCCTTCAGATCTTGTTTTATAGCTAATTATTAAATATGGTTCCAGTAAAGTGATTTAAACGGTTTAGTGTCATAAACCGTTTGATTCTACTGGTTTAGAGTAGAAACTCCTGTTTTTAAGGACAGTGACACGTGTTTCAGTAACATCGACACTAAAGAGGGTAAAGTCTGGTTCTGAAGGCAAACATGTCCGCCACTGACCTCGCTCTGGCACCGCTCAGGTAACACGGGTCACCTCATCGGGTCGTTACAAAGACTGAAAAATCACACAACCTAACCCCCTTTCACTGCCTTCAATGAGATGGAAACACACACACACACACACACACAGGTAGCACGGAAGCTGGTCCATGCAGGTGGAGGTAACCCCAGGCAACAGGAAGAGGAGGAGCTTCATCCTCTTCAGCTCCTGATGAGAGTCAGGAACTCATCGCGGGTTTTTGGATCTTCCCTGAAGACGCCCAGCATGGTGCTGGTGACGGTTTTACTGTTCATCTTCTGGACGCCTCGCATCACCATGCACATGTGGCTGCAGGAGAGGGAGGAGCTTAAATGATAAAGTTTATACCTGATCAAAAACAAAAAATCCTTCTGGTGTTTCTGCTCATTTACCTATAGAACGTATAGATCAGACTGAAGTGGAAACTTAGAAATGTTCCTTCTGAGGAGGATTTTTACTCTGAAAGACTGCGTTTATCACCGAAAACTGCATCTTTATTCTTAAAAGTGACAAACAGCAAAAGTTGAAGAAAAATTTGAATTATTTTATCTCTTTAACCTGCTTTAAAGAAACACAAAATTCTTCAACAAGGAGTTTGGATAGAAAAACAACAGAATGGAAATTAAATTCTTAAATTACTCAAGTTGGTCTGAAGAACATAAATCCCATTAGATGTTATGATTAAAGTATCCTAACTGCAGCAACATACTGGTGCTTCATTATTAATGTCCTGAGAGCTTTTTCATTTTCTCAGATTGGCAACAAAAATACAGTAAAAGAAGATCATACAACTTCATTTATTCTCCTGAGTTTTCACATTTCTAATTTTATTGAGATGTTTGGGATGACCTCATGAACTCAAAACTAAATGTTTCTCAATAAATAATGAGAACAAATGTTAAATTGTAAATTAAAGCCTAATTTCCCTGAATAATAATAATTCTAAGATGATCACAATAAAATATTGACATCCTGGTGTGGATGATATCATTTTTAAAAGTAAAGAGAAGTCTGAGCGTGTCTGATTTTTAATAAATCAGACGACTGAATCGTGTCATTTGTCATGAGTGAAGCTGGGTCAGAGGTTTGTGAGTTTGTTGTAAATACGTACGTCGCCTCGATGACGACGCCGACCCCGGTTGGCTGCAGGGCCTCAGTGATCGCCACGGCGATCTGTTTGGTCAACCTCTCCTGAACTGTGGACAGACGGACGGACAGAGAATCACAAACAGTCACAGCAAACAGATCAGGGCCACGGCTGAAAGAACGTCAGAAAAGCTTCCCTCTAACATGATTTCTGCTACCTTGTAGTCGACGACTGTAGATCTCAACGATCCTGAAGCAGAAAAAGAAGAAAAAGGTGTTTTTATGAGTCTCTGAGACTTTCAGTCAAGTTAAATTCAACAGGAACTGATGAAAAAGGAAAGCAAATAGCTAATTTACTCAAATGCACCTAAAAAGCAGATTCAGGTTTTTGTTTTTTATTTTTGAACATCTTTCACAGATTTACTTTCTTTAACAATTAAAAACATAAAATATTTATTTCTCACAAGTCCTATAGACCTCTTAAATGTTACTGTTTACATCTGGTAATAGCGCACATCCACAACGCTGGAGGGCAAAAGGACCCTCTGCAAAAAACCTAGGGATGTAGATATTACTATTTTAGATCATCTAACACATTTTTGTGCAGATGATCACAAAGTTAAATCTCAAAGCTAACAGTGTTTAGCGCAGAGTTTGAAATTGCTAACGAGCTGTGGGGATGCCAGTCCTCAGAACTGGCCGCTAGTACGAGGATATCTACAATTATTAACACGCCTGGACTTTATACAGCTGAAGCAACAAAGGTGTAACCAAGATTAGAGGCTGAGCAGATCTCAGGAGGGACAAACAGTTTATAAATACATAAATAACTTTTATATATTTGACATATCTGACGAGATCAGTAAACACAAAACCAATGACATTAAAGGCTGCCCGCTCCAATTACAGAACACATTTGAGGTCACATGCCTGCTTCTGAGATGGTTTTAAGTCTGTTTTGATGGCTTGTACAACAGTCCTTTGTCTTTATGTATAGCTGTTTTATCATATTTTTATCTTGCATTTTTTTTATCTTATCTGTTTGTGTAAAGCTAACTACGTGTCTGTTGCTGCTGCCTCTTGGCCAGATCGTCGTCGTAAATGAGAATGAGTTCTCAATCGACTCATCTGGATAAATAAAGGTTAAATAGCATTAATCAGCATCTTTGAGTAGTTGATAAAAGTGCTATAAAAAACTTATTCATCATCATCAAATGAAATAAAAAATAAATAAAAAACATTTTGTGTAATTATGCAAAAAGAAACTAACTCAGTTACAAAGGCATACAAGTCATTAGATGGCTCTAACCTGTTCGTGTCTGGACATGAGGGGCAGATATTTCACTGTTTTATTCTCTCATGAGACTTTGGGTGTTTATCAATCTCAAGGAACCTCGCCTTGCCTTGCCAGGCCAGACGCCTTGCTTACGAGGACACTGTCCTTCCTTGGTCAAAGAAAACGGTTAAATGGAACAGCCTTACCCTACGTGGCCACAGCTGGCCAGAGCCCGCCCCCTGCTTACATGCTCTGTTTACATCCCGCGGCCGCCCAACATAGTAATGTTAAGTTTCAATATAGATGTATATCGAGCCTTTTACGTTTTTAATTGTGTATATATTGGTTAAATCAAATGTGCAAGTGAGTTAGTACCTGCTAGCCTGTGAAGCTGCAACTATTAAGCAACTAACCAACCATAGAGAACTGCTTTGGAATTGAAAAAAACATTTTGCATATAAGCCCAATAGCTACCATTAGTTAACTTACATTTAAACTGGAAATTTGCTCTGAAGTAGCTGCTGCCAGCTCCTGATCACATCTGTTTGAAAATACCGCGCTGCATTCTGGGAAATTCTTGACCAAGAGTAGGCAATAAGGCACCTCTCATGTATCCTTGGTCAGTTAGCTAAACGGCTAAGAAACGGAGGACAGACGCCTCGGTAGCACATGAACATTGGAACACGCCTTGGCGGTTCCTGATGACGTATCTCCTAGGCAACCAGGGTGGAACCAAGGTATCAAGGCGAGGTTCCTTGACATTGAGAAACACCCTTGGGCTCCAACAAACCCTCTTCATGGCTGTTAACCATTGCCTTCACCGTATTTTATCAGCTGGAAACCTTTAGTCTACTTGTGCAGCCTACAGCGCTGCATGTGTTAACCATGCTGATAGATTTATTTTGCTGTGATTTATCTCAATTTATTCACAACTGACAGATAATAACAGGGATGGTCAATGGGGATGCGCTGTCTTCTTGCCCCCCAGCCAGATGCTGAAGGCGGGATCTTGAGCCAGTGACATCACGCGTCAAAGGGTCTATAAAATATAGATAAATCTAATATTTGTACATGAAGACATTATTTACAGAAACAGGCAGTCACAACGGGTTCAGGTCTCAAAAATCCCACAAATGATAATGATAAATGACCCGCACTTGTATAGCTCCTTTCAGAGTCAGAGGACTCCAAAGTGCTTTACACTACAGTGAATCATTCACCCATTCACACGCTGGTGATGATGAGCTACATCGTAGCTACAGCTACCCTGGGGCGCACTGACAGAGGCGAGGCTGCCGAGCACAGGTGCTACCGGTCCTTCTGACCACCAGCAGCAGGCAAGGTGGGTTAAGTGTCTTGCCCAAGGACACAACACCAGCGACAGACTGAGCAGGACACGAACCTGCGACCTTCCGTTTGCAAGGCAGCCACTTAACTCCTCTGCCACCATTGCCTGATTGTGTGAATAACATTTGACAGCCTTTACATGAACACAAATTTTACATTTCTAGGTTATTCAGTTGCTAGCTCTGCAGCTAAGTTTAGCTAATACTAACAATCATTTATTTCTCAGACATTAAATCTGAAATGAGACAGTAATACTGTTTATAAAACTGCATGAACTGTTTTGAAACAAGTTGTTTTTAGGACAGCAGAAACTAGCTGTTAGCTCATCAATCTGACAGAACTAATCTCCATTTCTCCCAACGGAGGTTGTTCAGAAAGTCGTATATGATCACAAAACCACATTTTAAAAGATCTGGTATTTTTGTAGTTTCACTTGATGACACCAGCTGTGATTAAAGCACTTTAAAATGATAACAATGTATTTGAAGTGGGACAAACGGTCCGGCTTAATGAGGAACACTGGCTTCTACCTATTTTTAAATCTAAGTTTACGTCCGTCGTGGCTGGCTGGTCATTCTTAAGAAAGGATAAATCCACACAACAAACCTCAACTGACCACATTCTGACTTCCTGTGGAAGAAACGACCCCATCTTCCCCTTCAACCTGCTGCTCTTCTCCATGAGCGAGAGCACTTTGGACAAACATGACCTCACTCACCTCAAAGTAAATGTCACAAAACCAAACGAGCATCATGACGACGGTCTGGACTGAACACGCAGGAACCAGCTATCAGGAGAAAGCATCCTCTATTATCTATGAGCTGCACATGATCATTATCAGCCCTGAAACCATTTCTGCTGGAACATTTAGATTCAGCAGGAACACGTAGGTTTCACACATGAAGATGTGGAACAGTGCATTGGTAGAACTGTTGCCTGGCAGCAAGAAGGTTGCCGGTTCAAATCCCACCTGCAATGCCTTTCTGAGTTAGCACGTTCTCCCCATGGATGTGTGGGTTTTCTGCTTGAGTGGAGACTTTAAATTGTCCCTGGGTGTGAGTGAGAGGATGTGTGTCCCTGTGATTGACTGAAGACCTGTCCAGGTGCCCCCCACCTCCCATCCAAGGGCCACTGGAGACAGACACCTGCTCCCAACCCTAGGATTGATGGATGGGATGCAGAAGAGACAACAAGCATTCTTTGATGGACTGACTGAAGAACATGGAGCGAGATGAAGACTACATGCACTCTCTTAACCCACTGGACCAACAAAATAACATCTGGGCCCAGTTTGTCTCCATTAGGACAGACGGACTAACCCTGACCCTAACCCCCAGGTGAGGGGTGAGGTATCTCCAGAAATGTTCTCCTGACTAAGAGGAACAACACGTTAAGAGTTTACCGACTCACCACCTTGTGTGTGTGTGTGTGTGTGTGTGTGTGTGTGTGTGTAGTTCCAGGTTAGTACCATAAGCCTGGAGGTATTGGGGTCAGTGGGATCAGATTCTACACTGGTACACACTCGTTTTAATAATCAGCTTAAACACACACACTCACTAAGACTTGATCATATGAGATCAAATTGACTCACCTGGCCAGTTTGCTGAGGCCCAGAACTCTCTTGTTAGGGAGGTAACCGATATGGACCTGAACAGAGAAACAGCTGATGTTACGGCTACATTTTACAGTCAGGAAGTTGACAGAGATGCAACATCTGGCACAGATTTCACTTGTTAAAGCTACAGTCCACAGTTTACCCCCTTCCAGGAATGATGTATGACTTTTAAGAAATCCATAAAAGCGTTAGTCTTACCCTGCACTGTGATATAATGCAGACAATACATCTTTTTTTTTTGCTAAGCCCGTCCCCGGTCCCATAGAGCCCCATGCAATTTGAACTGAGCGCTGCTCAGCCTTATCCAATCGTCTTAGACCTCCGCTTACATACAGATGTCAATCAGAGCGTGTGCACCTATTTGTGGAAGTTCCTAGACTAATGCAGAGTTGGCGATATGTAGACCCCTTGACTTGTGATGTCACTGGCTCAAGATCCCGCCCTCAGCTTCTGGCTGGGGGGCAAGAAGACGGCGCAACCCCATTGACCATCGCTGTTATTATCTGTCAGTTGTGAATAAATTGAACCAAATCGTGGCAAAATAAAATCTATCAGCATGGTTAACACATGCAGTGCTGTAGGCTGCACAAGTAGACTAAAGGTTTCCAGCTGATAAAATACAATGAAGGCAATGGTTAACAGCCATGAAGAGAGTTTGTTGGAGCCAAAGTCTCATGACAGAATAAAACAGTCAAATATCTGCCCCACATGTCCAGACACGTTGTATCCATCTAATGACTTGTATGCCTTTGTAACTGAGTTAAATTAGTTTATTTTTACATAATTACAATGATAATAATTAAATGTAATATAATTAAAATGTGTTTTGTAATTGGAGCCTTTAATGTCATTGGTTTTGTGTTTACTGAGCTCGTCAGATACGTCGAATATATAAAAGTTATTTATTTATGTATTTATAAACTGTTTGTCCCTCCTGAGATCTGCTCAGCCTCTAATGGCGTTTGCTTCGTGTTTCTGTCTACGGAGCTCGTCAGAATAAACGGAGCCTCTGTTCATCGCCAAAGACGAACCGTGTCACGGCGATCCTTCAGCATCAACCCGCTCAACCCAGAACAGATCCAGCCACACCTTTGTTGCTTCAGTCCAGGCGTGTTAACCAAATAATTGTAGATATCCCCGTACTAGCGGCCAGTTCTGAGGACTGTCATCCACGCAGCTTGTTAGCTATTTCAAACGGATCTGGAAGCTTTGTGCTAAACACTGTTAGCTTGGGACAACAAAGCCCGTGAATTGTGGGGGAATTCCACCGTGTTTCCCGGTGTTCCGGGGGTTTAGTAAGAGCGATTTTAAAGCAGCGTGACCTGTGCTTTTTTTTCTTTTTGCTTCCATTCTGCATCACCAGCAACTCTTCTAACTTTACAACGTCGGATGTTTTGAACGGTGTCTGCTGATGTCATTTCCTACCAATCAGTGTGAGTTAACCAAAAGTACTGCTCAGCTGCTCCACCGGGCCTTTTCGAGTAACTACCCCATATCAGGTACTCCGAAGGTCCCTGAAAATGGCCGTTCGGCCGGCCTGGTGAAGTGAAAACATGCGCATGCTAGGAAGTTCTGACAGTGGAAACACGACTATTAACATTCAATGGGTCTATATGAATAAACAGCATAACATGACAATAATAATTGCAGACCATGTGTTTTAGCTCTGTTGTGCGTTCATGAACAAGAGGCGTTGCTTCCAGCCGCAGTCACAGAAGTAGGGAGGGGAGCTTAGATGGTGCCCTCTGACAAAAAACCCCTCCAGATTTCAGCTTTAAAGGGTCGGTCAGCCCCTGGGTGAAGTCCCTGTTTGACAAATGCACCTAGAGGAGGCATTGCCTGGTGGACTGAGCAGCGCAGAGGCCGTGGCTGACAGCACCCCGTTCTCCCCCTGAGCAGCTCTGAGCCGTATTGTTTCGTATCAGCTCGTGATTGGCCAAGCCAGCTGGAGGCGTGGCCAAGTCTTGGCTGTGGTGCCGTGCAGCCACATAATACGGTACCAACAATATCACTTGGCACCTCTTAGCCAGAAGCAATGGCTGGTTACAAATCAATGTAAAGAAGGATTTTAACCTGAAGAGGGAGCAATAATATCATAGAGGTGGTCCACACATACTAATACCTTGGTGTCTGGCTCGATGACTCCCTCTCCTTCATGCCCCATATAGATAATCTTGTGAAGAAACTCAAACTCAGACTGGGTTTCTTTTTTCGAAATAAACTGTGTTTTTCTTTTGAGGCCAAAAAACGACTAGTTACTGCAACATTTCTGTCTGTTCTGGATTATGGAGACCTTTTGTATATGAATGCCTCCGCACAGTGTCTTGGTAAGATTGATGTGGTTTATCATGCCTCGCTGAGGTTTATTACTAACTGTAGACCACTGACCCATCATGGTGAATTGTATTCTGGAGTGGGATGGCCTTCTTTGTCCACCAGGAGGTTGGCACATTGGTACACTTTCATTTACAAGGCCATGCTTGGATTACTACCCAACTACATCTGTAATTTAATCTCACGGAGAAGTGTAACTTCTCACAGTCTGCGTGCAAACGATCAGTTGTTACTCTGTGTTCCGTTTGCTCGCACTGAACTGGGCAAAAGGGCTTTTGTTCACTCTGCTCCTTCTGCATGGAACAGGCTGCAGGAAAACTGGAAACTAACCGAGCTCATCTCCTTGAATACATTTAACACCAGACTGAGAGCCCTTGAGACAGATTCCCTGTGTTGTAACTGCCTTCTGTAATTCTGTACATAACATGTCTGTGTAACTGGAAATGTTGTAACTGTAACTTTTGCTGCCTC
Organism: Aphyosemion australe; assembly: GCA_006937985.1. Lineage (NCBI taxonomy): Eukaryota > Metazoa > Chordata > Actinopteri > Cyprinodontiformes > Nothobranchiidae > Aphyosemion > Aphyosemion australe. The sequence goes on from SSNS01000033.1 coordinate 3,269,311, forward strand.
TTGGCCAGGACTCCCTTGAAAATTAGGTTTTTAATCTCAATGGGACCTTCCTGGTTAAATAAAGAATAAATAAATAAAATAAATAAATAATGACGTTTTTAGGCTGAATTTTAATTTTTTATATAAGATGCTCTAAAATGCCCAAATAATGACTACACTTGTCTACAGCACTATTAGACACTCATTCATACAGTTTACCAGCAAAGAAGTTGATTTAGGGGTGACTTTCTCTGTAAAGGACTGTAGTAAACATGCCTCATGTCTGATCAGAACAGAACCAGATCTGGTTTTCTAAAAGCCCCATAAGAAGACATAATCATCTGAAAAAATTGGTTGGTAGCTCTCAACCTTCAGGCACAAATTTGTACACGTACAAGATAAAAAATAGGACGATAACCATCTTATAAACTCCTATGTAAGACAGTAAAAATAATGAAAATAAAGACATTAAAATCCAGACTGAGACACACATACAGGTGAAACTTGAATAATTAGAATCTGGTGCAAAAGTTCATTTATTTCAGTAATTCACCTAAAAGGTGAAACTAATCTATGAGACAGACTCATTAAATCCAGATGTTTCGGCCTTTATTTGTTATAATAGTGATGATTCTGGCTACAGCTGATGAAAACCCCACATTCACAATCTCAGACCATCAGAAAATTGAGAAAAGGTTCATGTTAAAGAATTTCTATGTCCTGTACGGCTTCTCTATTTCATTCTGTATCACACACACACTCACACACTCACACACACACATTTGAACACACCCACTACCTTATCTCTTACTTTAAATAAACTGTGTTGGCAGCCGCTCGGGGCAGACTGTACTCTGTCCTGAGTTGGTCTGTCATCATTTGCAAATGGTTCTGTGTGGTTTATTGTCTCTCTTATTTCCTCAGTTCCGGTTGGGGTAATTGACAAAATCCCTAACATAAATTGGTCCTTCGAGCGGAGCCTGGTCATCTCGCTGTCGACGCCAAACGCCACCGCCGGACATAGTCGCGACACCACAAAATCCTCCAGCGCCCTGCTTTCACTGGGGGTCGGCGCTTGGACTCTGACGTCGCCAGGGGGCCACCAGGTCTGCGAACTCAAACAGCTGAGCTGGGGAGATCTGGTGAGACATTCTTGTTTATGTGTGGATACTAACTCAGAGAGGTTTGGCGTTTCAGCGTTTGGCTGATATAAACGCAACTCTGGAGTTAAAGGGGCTTTGAGCGTTCGTCCTGATAGTAACGCAAATAGTTTAACAGCTGTGTTGATACGCCGGTAAGATAACTGTTGAAGTGTCCTAAATTGGTTGGGTTTTGAGCGTTTTCCCGTGAATTAAACGAAATTGGTTGGGTTTTGAGCGTTTTCCCGTGAATTAAACGAAATTGGTTGGGTTTTGAGCGTTTTCCCGTGAATTAAACGAAATTGGCTGGTTTTTGAGCGTTTTCCCGTGAATTAAACGAAACTTCCGGTTATGTGAGATAACTGTGGAGTACTCGAAATTGGGTCTTTGAGCGTTTTCCCGTGAATTAAACGAAATTGGCTGGTTTTTGAGCGTTTTCCCGTGAATTAAACAAAACTTCCAGTTATATGTTTGTGTGTCAGTCTGTCTGACTATTTGTCCGTTGTCCTGATCAAAGTGCTTAAACGAGACAACTGGAGTTCTCCACGTTGGGACGGTCCATTTCAAGTATTGCTCGTTACCCCCACCGCTGTGAAAGTTGCTGAGAGGCCATCTTGGATCCACCTTTCTCACTGTAAGCTCATCGAAGTCACCTAACCGCCTCTAGGGCGGCACCGAAGTCCAGGCTTCAAAGGGGCTCCTGTACAACAGGTCGGAGCGTCTCAAACCTGGTGAAGATGGAAGACCGCTACAGGCACACAATATGCCTTGCCATAATGGTGATAACGGTGGCTTACGTGACAGCAATATGCCTCTCGGCACTCGACGGACGGATTGGATCAGCGGCTGTTGTCTGGGGCACAGGAGATGGAACTAAGGTTGAACCTACATCTATGGTGGGACGGGGCCCCACCCTGCCCACCGACCATAGCGATGGACCGTCTCCAGCACTAGCGGACCCATCTGGTCGTCACAGGAAGACAAGGAGGAAGAGGAATTCTCGATTGGGATGGAAGATCAGGACCCACACACCCAAACTGGACCCTGGTTTCGCGGTTCCTGGGATGGAGGAAGTTCGTCTGGGCGCACCACTGTCGGGAGGGAACTTCTGGTTTGCATCGGTCACTGCCATCGTCCGTGCAGCACAAGTCAACACGTCGTGCTATGTCTGCTCACTGATACCACACACCCTCAAGGAGTCATCACTTCTACGGCCTGCAGCGTTAAGTTCAGTTGATGTTTTTTGTATTCTGTATGGCTTAGCTCATCCACGACAATCCACTGACCCACATGATCTTTGGTTACGCACAGACACTTCTGCTCTGAGGCAGTGTTCCTCATGGCATGACAATTTGATCAGACTCAATAGTACTGATGTTTTTGCAGACCCCACCGGGAGACTCACACAACCCGTAGCTACAATAGGCACACGCTTCCTTCCTGGGAATCACTCTTTTTGCTTCAGAAGGTCACCTAGAACCGATATTCCCAGTGTTTATGTAGGCGAGATTAATGCCACCAGATGTCATGTCCTCCTCAGGTCAGCTTGTTCCTGGCGCATCACAGGAAACCCTTCCTGCCTGCCATTGTTTCCTGGCCGAGCTCGAGGACACCATCTGCTGGACTCTTTCGGTAATTACACCATAACCTGGCCGTCTGATGCAGGTTGTACCAGCTCCACTAATGCGGCCTGGCTGTGTGGTAGCAACCTTTATCAGATATTGCCTCCAGGATGGGTTGGAACGTGTGCACTCATTCAATTGCACCCTGCAGTCACGCTGCATTCAAAGTTGCCATACGCACCCCACCATAAGGCTCGTGGCCGTCGCAGGCGTGACTCAGACTCAGAAAAGGTGGTTGTTGGTGTGGGTGCTAAGTTCTTCTCTGGACTGTTCCCCTGGTGGGGCACGGTTAATAACGCACATAAAATAGATCACCTGCACGTTGAGCTGGAAAACCTGACTGACTTCGCGTCCCACGGGTTTTCGGCTTTTCCACCTTTCATGGTAGCAACCAGGAACATGTTAATGCAACACCAGCTGGCCTTGGATCTGCTGCCTCTGAAGGGGGTCTTTGTCATGTCGTCTCGCACACTCTAGGTTCCAGGTGTTGCACATTCATACCTGACACATCAGGCAACGTCACAGCTGCCATTGCACACATGAATAGCCTCTTGTCTCACATGAAGGCTGAAGAAACCAGTGTTCCGAGTGGATCCACCTTTTGGCAATGGCTGTATCCCAGTTCTTTGTTCAAGTTGTTACTGACATATTTGATTCCTGTCATTATTTTTCTAGTTTTTCTTGCTGTATTTTCATGCTGCATTGTACCATGTATCAAGAGTTGTATCACCAATATGATTAATGTTTCTCTTGTTCAGTATTCTGCTGCTTTGACCCACGCACCTGCCACTCCTATTGATTTTGGTGTTTCTGATTTGACCGGTATTCCGGTATCCCAACTGTAAATGATGATTTTTACTCTACGTTTTTACTGGAATGATGCTTTGGATGAAGTTATTAGTGTTGTGGTATTGATCACTGACTACAGCACAGCTGGAGCATCACATTCTGTGATTCCCCAACATGTGATTGCTTCTACTGATTTCACGTTCAGAACCGAGGTTGATTGTTTTGATTACGCTGTTGACGCTTACTTTCGGTGTATTGATTTGCTCTCCTTGTACCGCCTCGGTGTGTATGATTTTCAGGACGAACACCTGTCCTGGTTTTATCCATTCCCCCTTCCCTAAAGTCATGATTAATGAAGCTTTCATAGAAAATGGTGACAAGTTATGAGAGTGGATGATATTTCATGCATGTTATGTATAAATACCATAAACAGGAGGGATTATGTCAAAGAATTTCTATGTCCTGTACGGCTTCTCTATTTCATTCTGTATCACACACACACTCACACACTCACAAACACACATTTGAACACACCCACTACCTTATCTCTTACTTTAAATAAACTGTGCTGGCAGCCGCTCGGGGCAGACTGTACTCTGTCCTGAGTTGGTCTGTCATCATTTGCAAATGGTTCTGTGTGGTTTATTGTCTCTCTTATTTCCTCAGTTCCGGTTGGGGTAATTGACAAAATCCCTAACAGTTCAATATTCTAGACTCAAAGTGATGAATCCAGAATACCTGCAGAGGGTTCCTGAGCCTTTAGATGGTCTCTCAGTCTGAGCTGGATTACTGACATAAATGGACTTTTGCACCAGATTCTCATTTTTCACCTGTATGCGGACACTGATGCGGTCTTCTGTCTGGTCTTCCCAAAAAAGCTGTGAAGCAACTGCAGCTTCTTCAGAATGCTGCTGCTAGAGTCTTAACCAGAACCAAGAGAACCGAGCACATCACTCCTGTTCTTGAAGCTCTACACTGGTTACCAGTAAACTACAGAATCCATTTCAAAGTACTGCTACTAGTTTATAAATCAGTATCTCCACCCAGCAGGGCTCTGAGATCCTTAGGAAGCAGTCAGCTGGTAGAACCGGGTCAGAACCAACCATGGTGAAGCTGCTTCTAGCTACTATGCTGCACACAGATGGAATCAGCTTCCTCATGACCTCAAATGTGCCCCAACTCTAGTAACTTTCATGTGTTCATCAGCCTATGAATGAATGTTTCTGATGCTGCACCTTCTGCGCTGTACCTGCTCACCCTTTGTTCTTTTCTTTTCAATTTATAAATCTAAATTGAATTGGTATGTATTTTAATTCTGCTGTCATGTTGATTTTATTTTTGTTGCCATTCTTGCTAAATGGAAAGCACATTGAATTGCCTCTGTGTATGAAATGTGCTATAGAAGTAAAGCTGCCTTGCCTTGATGCATGAATCAACTTACTAATTGGTAATATTGCACTTCTGGTTTTTGCACAGGGATGAGTCAATATAAACAGGAATCAGCATGAACCATGGTAAGTATAAAATGAGGTGTAAATGTGAGTAGCAGCTGACTAAGTCGTGTTCAAACTAATTAGATCAGTGATTCTGTTTGTGATTCAACAAAAACCCCATAAAATCCGATTGTCATCATTTATTTGCAGTTTTGTCAAACCATTTTAGTCCAAATTCAGTGACAAGTTAACATATTTTCTTACATTTTGGTGTAATACTTCAGTGTTTCCTGACACGCTTGTGAAACGTTAGACTAGTGAACTGATGAGGCTGGAGGTTCAGAGTTTCTGTGAATCTCATTTTTAAACTTGTGAGATAATCATCAAGCTTCAACATGAGGCTGAGTGAGAGACAGTAGCAGGAGATGGAGAGGAGATCTGAGCAGCAGGAGTCAGCAGCTGTGGATGGCTGCAGGCTCTAATCCTCCTACACCCCAACACAAGTGAGCTTTACTCAAATGTCAGGCCCGGTTTGTAGTCTGGAGAAGAGAAAGGGCAGCAGCAACGAGCATGCAAAGATCTCATTTTATTCACTTTCTTCTGGAGTTGTGTCTCTGCTGCAGTGGCCTGATAACACACACATGAAACAGGCTGCTGCTTCACCCAAACACGCCGGGGGGTGAGACCCTACTTAGCTCAGGACTGGTCTCAGCCTGCCACTGATGAACAAAGATCTTTTAAAACAACAGATAACTCTAGTGCTGCTAGACAATATTTAATTATACAATTAAAAATGTCCAGAATCAAGTTCTGATATGTCAGTGGGCCAGAAGATAAGAGACTAGTGAGAACTGTAGGAGGCTGATGTGGTCTGGTATCATCAGCTCTGTGTGATGGGGGGGGGGGGGGTGAACTCAGCTCTCTGAATGAAGTCATTAATCACAGTTCAGCTGTGATTTAACTCGGTGGGCTGGAGAGGCTGTGTCTTATTATTCTACGGTACATTAAGTGTTCAGAAGATGTAACCAAACCCAATAATCCCAGAGTAACGTGCCCTCTCTCTGGTGGTTTAGCTGTGGTCAGATGTGCCGACTCTTCACAGCATGAGAGAAATCAGCATCTCAGGAGGAAGAGTGAACATTTTACAGCAGATCTACTTTTATCATCTAAAAACAAGAACAAGTGATAAGACCTGTAATAAAGAGCTCTCACACAGCTGACACCCAAACAGCCAGCGGCTACCTGGACCCCACCTGACCAGGACTAGAGAGGCTGCTGGGAGGGGGCAGTAAGTGTTTGTGTGATTCACCGCTGTCATCAGAGCCCATTTACACCATCAGCTGCTGCCTCCTTTTGTTTTCAGAGATGCACACCTGCAGGTGGAGACGGAGGGATGGAGGAGTAATGATGTGGGAGCAGCAGAGAGGAGGCTGAAGATAAACAGATCTCAGCTAATCTGATTGCTCCTCTGCTGCTCAGACCAACCGCCTCCACACAAACACCCATAATTGGTTTTTCAGATCTGCTCTCATGTTTCTGACGACATTCTGAGTCCTAAATATAAAAAACAAACATGGCTGCCCCAGCTGCAAGGAAGAGAGGCGTCGTTGATGAAGCCCTTGTCAGCATATTGAGTTCATCTTCCACGTCTGCATCATCAGACACACAGCTCTGATGTCATGATGGAGTCCAAACAGGTGGTCAAAGGCAGGTTTCCTTCAAAACACATCCCGACAGAAATGTTTGATCCACATTCAAAATGAGACGGATACTTCGTAGAAACCCTCACTTTTACTTCGTCAGCTCATATTTGAAGGGAATAGGACCCACAGAAGGTGAAACATGTTTAGTGAACGTCTGCATTTAGGATCAAAGGATTCAGGCTTTCTTACATCACTCTAAATCAAAACTTTGTTTTTAGGATTTCATTTATTATTAGGTGGTTTTAAATGATGATGTGTTTAAATCACTTAGACCAGTCTGATGTTTGATCTGTGAAAAAGAAACCATAACAACAACCTCTGCTGGTGCAAACCAAAACCATTCATCAGAGGGTAAAAGCTTGATTATCTTTCTGTAAAAATACTTCATTTGGGTCAAATCATCTTAAACATTTGTTTAAAAATGCAGGAAAATGTGGTAAATTATAAAAAACAGGCACCTCCTTTTTTCCTCTGATGGTAATCCAGGAAGTGCTAAAAACTGAAGGGGAGGGGCCTAAGGCTTATACAGGAACCAGCCAGTAGGGGCATTTGTTTTGTTTTAAACTTTGTGTTCGTGTAAATTCTAATAAATTCACGGCCTGGATAAAAAACTAAAACTAAATATCTGCAGTCCTGGTCTAGAACAGGAAGTCTGCAGCTGGTTTCCTTCGTACATGGTGTTTTCTATGTTTACTGGTTTTTTTCATTAAAGTACCAACAAGAACACAACCCTCATCAACAAAATGCTTGGGACCTTCAGAAGTGAGGTTTGTGGGGAGACTGGTACCAGAACCAGGGCTGCTGGTTTTACCCTCGAGTCCAGTAAACACGCCTCACCCTGCCAAAGATGGGCACCAGGTGGTGCTCACACATCGAGAACATGTCGATGTCTTTGACGATCACCATCTCGTCGTGGTCTTCATCAAAGATGGCGTCGTTCAACACGTCTGTGGAGGAGAGGACAGAGAAGGTGAAACACCAAAACAAAAGTTTTTGATCCTCAGTCCGTCTCCTTATCGTTTATGGTCACACTTAAACGTGTGATGTTTCATGAGAGGAGCTGGTCGTGCATCACTGACTTCTGCCTCTGTCTGACCAACGCCCTCGTCTAATTAGAGCTCCTTTTACCTTCCGCCTGTTGCTTTATTGCATTTTTTCTGTTGCCGGGGTTCAATAAACCGTTTTATCTGTTTGTGACGACGCTCGCTATCATGGCGCCACTTTTTAATTTCCTGGCTGGCTATCTGTAGAGGGAACCGAAGAAGGGTGAGGTCACACAAACAGAAAACACACACGTTGCTTTAGTTTCACTTAAACAGGAATCTGGATTAGACACGTTAACGAACCTATTCCTGCATTTGTAACGATGAGGATGTGGCTGAACCTTCACCATGAAGACCTTTCCAACATCAGCTATTGTCAAGGTTTCATTTAATCTTTACATTTTGTATCCTAAAACCAGACAACCGTCATGTCTCGTGCATTTCAAAGCTAATTCACAACAACCATCGTACCTATCTAACAGACGTGGGTGGCTAACCCCTCTCCAGCAGGAGCTGCACACACAGACTGAGCCTGAGTCAATGGTAATTAGGTAAAGGAAGGAGGTGAGGGCCGGCCCACACGTGGCAAAGAGGAGCAGGTTTTCAGGTAATGACAGCGTTACTCGTCACCTGACTGTGTCTGAGCGTCTGACTGGAAACGCAAACAAAGTAAAGCTGTGATCGGAGCAGGAAGTCAGGAAGAGAACAAAGACTCTGCAGCTCATTCAAAGTCTGGTGGCTCATCCTGCTACATAACCAGGAACCAGTCTGGTGGCTCATCCTGCTACATAACCAGGGACCAGTCTGGTGGCCCATCCTGCTACATAACCAGGAACCAGTCTGGTGGCTCTTCCTGCTACATAACCAGGGACCAGTCTGGTGGCCCATCCTGCTACATAACCAGGGACCAGTCTGGTGGCTCATCCTGCTACATAACCAGGGACCAGTCTGGTGGCCCATCCTGCTACATAACCAGGGACCAGTCTGGTGGCTCATCCTGCTACATAACCAGGGACCAGTCTGGTGGCCCATCCTGCTACATAACCAGGGACCAGTCTGGTGGCTCATCCTGCTACATAACCAGGGACCAGTCTGGTGGCTCATCCTGCTACATAACCAGGGACCAGTCTGGTGGCCCATCCTGCTACGTAACCAGGGACCAGTCTGGTGGCCCATCCTGCTACGTAACCAGGGACCAGTCTGGTGGCTCAGAAATGTCACTTAGCAGAAAGACCAGTCTGAACATTCAGTCAGACTGAACGAGCAGCACGCCCTGCAGCAGGTTGTGTGGGTGGAGTCAGCTGGAGGTCACCTGGGTGATGATGAGTGGACAGCTGTGAGGACCTGTGTTCACACCTGGTGTGTGAATGATTGCATAAACACACCAGGTGACTCTTGCAGTCGTTTTGGTTTAGTGAGCTGAACTATAAGATTAACCAGGTAACAGGCTGAGGGGGTTGAAGGTTAAACATCACAATCATCTGGTTCGCTGGACTCTCCAACGAATCTCTGCTACATGTCTGACAACATGCAACCAGCAGTAGTACCTCCTCTACCACATGACCAATTGTTGCTTTTCTCCGTGAGAAACCCAGATTACCGGGCTGTCTGGATTATGTGAAACTGAAATTAGGATTTTTACACACATCCCTTCTGTAATCCTGAAATAAAACAACAACACTGTAAATCCAATCCGTTCATTAGCTGATGCTTTGTTTTCTAAAACAGGTTTTTTCAGTGGTGATTTTTAAATCAGCACAGGTGAGCTCCACCAGCAGACCTTCAATCCTCAGAAGAATGAGTAAGGGATACAACTTTATAACAGACATATCTACAACCGCCCAAAGCGCTTTACAACACAATCAGCCATCCACCCATTCACACGCTGGTGGTGATGAGCTACATCATAGCTACAGCTGCCCTGGGACGCACTGACAGAGGCGAGGCTGCCGAGCACTGGCACCACCGGTCCCGCCGACCACCACCAGCGGGCAAGGTAGGGTAAGTGTCTTGCCCAAGGACACAACGGCAGCATTCTCTGGCAGGAGCCGGGACTGAACCTGCAACCTTCTGATTACGGGAAAACCCGCTCTACCTGCTGAGCTGCTGCCCAGATACTAAAGTCTCTCCTCACTTAAACCAATGAAAACATCATTTTCAGTCTATTTGAGTCTGGTGAGGGTAAAGCCAAGAATTCTATGAATGTTGAACAAATGATCTGAAGATCTGACAAATTTCCTTAAAGCTTGTAGGGTCAGATTTTAAATATGCGACGGCCACAGAAATCCACCCAGGACCTCCAACAGCTCCCAGATTCAACCAGTAAAGACACAGAGCAGCTTTCCTTGGGTGTCTGAGAGCTTTAGACATCGTTAACGTTTGTCCACACATTTAATCAAATGTAAAACTCAGAGTTCATGTAACGTTACACATCTCAGCGCAACCCTTCCTCCCCCATAAGGTTCTGCAGGTCATGTGGTCCACAACAAGAGGATTTGAAGCTGAACCTGTGACCTGCACGAGCAAAGGCAGAAAAAAGCCACATTCACCAAACTAAAGGATACTTTTCTAAAAAAACCTCAAAAATCTTCAACCTCCATGTTTTTATTGTTCCCAACCAGACAAAGGGGAGGCTCCTGTAGCAGCCTATCAGCAGAAAGGCGGTTTCCCTCCGCCGCCTGCATGACGACACACCATCATCATCTGCACCATCTCCTGTCAGAGCCAGCAGGAGCTCCAGGTCTAGATCAAATGTTCAGGTGAAAATCAGGATCAAACATGAGAACCACGTCTCCTCCTGGGGCCCCACATGCCCCCCCCACTGCATTCCTCCCTTTACAGCTGCATAATGCACACAACATCCTCACAACAGCAAAAGTGCGTCCAGATGGAGCTGTGGAGGGGCCGATCCCTGAATCCAGCCACTCCAAAGCGTTGGAGGGTGGAGGAACCTGGAGCTGGTTCTCCTACCAGAACGTCAACGTGACACAGCAGATCCTCTCACAGACCCAAACGGGTCAGACGGGTTCTGTGATACAGTTCACCCCTGAGTCTGCATCATTCCTGTCATTCATGTCCTCAAGCCCAATGACACGAGTCACACCACCACCACCACAAGAAGAAAATAATAATAATGATACTTTTTTGTTTCAGTAAACTCAGAAAAAGCAGAAAAATAAGGTCTGAATGAAGTGAATCCAGATTAAAACAATAACATAATGTAGTTATGCAGGATTTTACAAAGTGTTATTAAATATGTCAGAAATTGAAATGTTTTGTGTTTGTTAGAATATGTGAGCAAACAGGTCAAGGAACAGTATTTATTTGCAGTCATCTGATTTTTATAAAAACCTTTTATTTCATTTTTGAGGACTATAGATGAAGATTATAGGCTAATAAATAAATATAATCCAGGTTTCTAACCCAAGCTTTTATTTGCTTATTCTGGTTGATCTACAAATAATAACGCAGCTACAGAAACTGTTTTACCATTGTTACTATTAGTGATTAGTTTGACATTAAGAGGTGATACCAGCTGTTCTGCTGCATTCAGAAAGGAAGCAGCTGTTGAATCACGGCTAGAGGGTTCAGCTCTTCTGTTTCCGGAATCCTTGACCTGTGAAAGCGTACAGTCGCTGCTCTTATGGTGCTTTTATTCTTGTAAGACAGCAAAAAACCAGTGAACTTGTGATATTGCTGCTTCTGACACGAAGAAGAAAGCAGGAAACGTGTTTATTTATTAATATCAGTGTAGTCGACCTGCAGCAGAGCTGCTTTCATGTCTTTAGATCAACTTGCTTCCCTGATAAAAGGCGCCAGAATAAATGATCGTTCATGGATCCTCTCACCAGGAGCCACGAGGCTGTGCAGCAGAAACTTTCCTCCGGCAGCCGGACCACCTGTTGGCTGTCTCCGGGACAGATCAGCTCTGAGCGGCTTTGTGGATTTAAAAACTCACCGATAATTTTCTCCTGGTAGCCCTTGGTGAAGAACTGCATGGCGGTCGCGGCTCTCCACGGGGTTTTCAGGAGCCCCTGCCGCTGCGGGTCTTCCCCGAGCCCCCGCAGGATGGTGGTGTAGGCTGCGGCCAGGGACGGCAGGCTCATCTCGTTGTCCTCCACGCTCCTGGTGCGCTCCTCCTTCCAGCTCTCCATCACCGAGGCGGCGGCGGGGCGGTGCGAGCCGGGCTCCGCTGCCGGTGCGGCGGCGCTCCGCCCGGTGCCGCCCGCCGGCCGCGTCACCATCCCGTCAAAGTGTCCGTTGATGACGGAGCCGCCGTCCCCGGTGTCTCTCCTCTCGGCTGAAGAGTGCTTGGTCTGTTTGGAGTGCTCCATCGCTGCTCTAGTCGGACCGGTTTTAGCGGCTGGTTCAGCTGGCTGGCCTGACTTTGCCCTCTTAGCGCAATCTCAGCATCCGCGCGCTTTATAAGAGCGGATAATCCAGGGAGCGCCCCAATTGGCTGAGATGGACCAGGGGGCGGGGCCAAACATTCATACATGAGCAATATTTCTCTTTATTTGGCGATTATTTACATGCTTTCTGATATTCAGTCCACTCATGATCCCTTTTGCCAGGCAGGTTGGTCCAGGGTTAGAGGGTTCTGGCCAGTTTCACCGTGGGAGGAGTCAGCACTGAGCAGGTGGACCCAACCTGCTGCTTCTGCAGCTTTGAGAAGAGACCTGCACGAGACACACCTCTCGTTTATTCTCCCATAAAGCCAGACTTGGGAGAGCTGTTGTCTAATTTCAGCTGGTTTAGACCTAAAAAGAGTCCATTACTGTTAACTAACTACAGGTCCCAGCAGCCCTGGTCCAGCAGCCCTGGTCCAGGAGCCCTGGTCCAGCAGCCCTGGTCCAGGAGCCCTGGTCCAGCAGCCCTGGTCCAGCAGCCCTGGTCCAGCAGCCCTGGTCCAGGAGCCCTGGTCCAGCAGCCCTGGTCCAGGAGCCCTGGTCCAGCAGCCCTGGTCCAGCAGCCCTGGTCCAGGAGCCCTGGTCCAGCAGCCCGGGTCCAGGAGCCCGGGTCCAGGAGCCCGGGTCCAGGAGCCCTGGTCCAGCAGCCCTGGTCCAGCAGCCCTGGTCCAGGAGCCCTGGTCCAGGAGCCCGGGTCCAGGAGCCCGGGTCCAGGAGCCCTGGTCCAGCAGCCCTGGTCCAGCAGCCCTGGTCCAGCAGCCCTGGTCCAGGAGCCCTGTTTGAGGGCCACCAGATTCCTGCATTCTCAAGTTGTTTCCTATTTTACACACATGTATTATATTTTTAAGAAGCTTTTAGAAACAAATGTCTATTTTAGCCTGTAGCACATAAAAAACTAAAGTTGATTAAAGGTCCTTAAATAAATACGGTAAGAAATGAAATGAAATTTACTTAACCAAGTTGTCACCTGGTTCTGAAGCTAAAGACTAATATACATCGTTGTACGTTGGCATGATTACTGCCTATGTGTCTATACATGCACCCTTGTTTTTATCTTCTTCCAATTACCTTTTGAGTGCTGGTGCTGCTGTGACAAGTGAATTTCCCCACTGAGGGATCAATAAAGTCTATCGTATGTTAAAACTAAATGTTCATTATCACTGAAGATCTGTGACTTGGTGTTCAGCCAAACCTAAATTTGATTTATTTACCGTTTATCAGCTGTTAGTCAGTTCCTTGTCCATCTTATTAGAACCATTACCATAGAAAGTGCTTTTTAGTGTTTTATTCTGTTGGTTTTGAACTCTTTGTGAAGCACGTCGCTCTGCTGTTGTTTAACGTGCTGGATAAAGAAATTTGACCTTGATATTACGCTTCACACTAAAGCAACTGGGTCAACTGGAACCAGGTGAAAATTTGGTACAGTTGAAGTTTTATTGGTTAAAACTGCAGCAAAAGAAATCTCATGAGTTACAACACGAACAAATGCATGCACAAACTAAACCCATCCTGCTTCAAATCAACATCTAATGGGAAAATAAGAGCGTTTTACCAGCCTACATAAGTGATTTGGACTGCTCACACTAACGTCCCTTCTACGCTGACATACGGACGCTCTGGTTTCGGCTTTTACTGAACAGAGGCAGACACTTTTTAATTAGGTCTATTGAACTTGAGTGCAAATCAAAATGACATCCGACTGATGAACTTAATCATTTAAATCGGACCTTGACACATAAAACTTGTTTAATTCAAAAATAATTCCATTGCAATCTGCAAGCGTCGACCTGAACTTCCTACACCAGCAGAAATAACACTCATGGTTTAAATTTGAACATAAACATTTATTAGATGGTTACAGACCTTTAATAAGAGAAGAAGTCAAACCAGAACCACAGCTGACAGGAGAAGCTTGAGGTCTGTCGCTGGTTCATCCTAAAACCAGGTTCTCCTCAGAACCACTGAGCCCTAACCCGAACGTTTAGTCTTTGTTGAACGCAAACGCTGAAAGCTTTGAGGAAGCATCCAGGGGTTTTTTCTTCTTTGCGTTATTTTCATCATCTTCTGTCCCTTCAGTCTCCACACCTCCACCTCCTTCTGTTCTCTTTCTTTTCTTCATCTCTGCCGCTTCGCCGGCTTGTCCTTTTGCTCTTTCTGTCCACGACTGAAACAGAAATAAAGACATGAAACGCACACATTAATTAGCCATCGGAACACAACTGCCTGGGTTTGGGCTGCAAACACCTACATGGTGATGACTAACACGCACACGGACACTCGATTGTTCAGTTGGAAATTGCATCCTGTCATGTATAATCACTATTGACAGGCTGCATCTCTTTGGCCTTGTGCTTTTATTTTCCCCTCCTCTCTTTCTCTTCAAGCTGAGACAAAAGGAAGCGTTTTCCTGGACGTAATACAGCTGGGATGAATCATCGGGCCTGTTGAGTGGACCAGAAGAGCGTACACACACACACACACACACACCTCATGATGAAGCTCCATCATTAACTGCGAGCACAGTCACTCAAGCAAACACAACCACCACCAGACCGGAGCCGTTAGGTGTGAAGACCATGGGATATTTGGCTTTTAAACTCCTTTTCATCACTATCTTGATTTTGTGACTGGACTCAAGTGGATACCTGTCATCGGCTGAGGCATGAAAATAAACTCCAATATGCTAAAACGTCAGAAAACATTGAGGTTTTGTTTTGGAACAAAAACTTCTCAGCACTTCTTAACATCAAGTTCTACCAAACTGGTCCCAGTGGTCAGTCAGAACTTTCACACCTGGCCTGCTCCGGCCCAGTCTTGGTTTGGGTCAGCGGCCAGGTTTTGTTCACACCATGATGTCTGTGGTTCACACAGCCTTCTCAGGAACACGGATGTCTCAGCAAAAGATGAGTGGAAAAGTCCACGGTGTCCTCTGCAAATTAGTAACCAAAAGCAGCGGTGAGCAGTGTTGCCTTTGGAGACTCTGGCATGAAGCACACAGCTTCCTGCTGCCTCCCTGAGACCGCCGTGTGCTCCTCACAGCTGTCTGTCCTCATGCTGCTGCAGCTGGAGTCAGAGAAGATGTTGACTCCACTGCATCCAGACTGATAATGAATTTTATTTGTTAAACATAATATTAGTGAGGCACAGATGACACACCCACACTTTAACGAGTACATCTCTGTAACCACAAGGTCTTTTTATGACTCTGGCCCCGTTATAAAGGTAACCACTGTGGGATTTGTTGGGATGTGTGAATATACGTGTATATACGTGTTATTGATGAAGTGTAATGGAACATTATAAATGTTGTGTACTGAACTGAACACTAGAGGGCAGCAGAGCACTGCTAATATATGGTAAATGGTCTGTATTTGTATAGCTTACAACAACATAGTTCTACAACCCCCCAAGGCGCTTCACAACACAATCAGTCATCCACCCATTCACACGCTGGTGGGGATGAGCTACATCGTAGCTACAGCTGCCCTGGGGCGGACTGACGGAGGCGGGGCCTGCCGTACACTGGCGCCACCGGTCCCTCCGACCACCACCAGCAGGCAAGGCGGGTTAAGTGTCTTGCCCAAGGACACAACGACAGCGACAGACTGAGCGGGTTGCGAACCTGCGACCTTCCGATTGCGAGGTGGCGACTCAACTCCTCTGCCACCATCGCCCCAAATATAGAGGTGTAGTGTAGAGTTCAGGGGAAGTTCTGCTGAGAGTTACAAGATGAATGCTGCGTGTGTGCTGCTCCCTCCTGCTGTGATAACTTCAGATGGATAAAGTTACTGCCTGTCTGCTTTCTACCAGCTAATGCACATAACAGTTGAACTTTCCCTTCTTCCTTTTCTTCATGAAGAGCGATTTGTCATCATTCATTTACTTGTAGTTTTTGTTGTGTTTGGAACTTAGTGAGGAACACTGATTTTAAGCCCGGCCCACACTGCATTTTTCGGCCGTCCTAGAAAAATCTCTCGTGAACACATTAATTGTCACAAAAATCGTGAACCTGAGAGTGATTTGCTAGTCTGTGTCCGTCCAGTGTGACCGGCTCAGCGACGGCTTAATGAGGACCCTCGTGACCAAAGTCAGCCTCCAACAGTCTACAAGCACTACTCGTCCCGTCTGCAATCGACCAATGAAAATACACCCAGGGAGTGACGCGAACAACCAGTGATGAGAGTAGAACACGAGATTTAGAATTAGCAACATTAGCCACAATGGAAGCTACACGCAGGAGCATGTGGACCACTCCTATTTGGAGTTCGGAGTCTAACAAAGGAAGTGTTAAGGGCAGCGCTTCTCTCTCTTTCCAGCATTGTTGCTTTGGTTAGCTGTCGGCCTTTAGTAACGTATGCTTTTTGGGGGGTGCACTCGTAACATTAGCATGTCCTGATAGAGCGAGACGTCATGCAGTCTGGCTCACTGAAACCTTGGACCGTACAGTGTTCCACCTCGCTAGAGCTCTCACAGTGTGGTCCGGGTGTAACTTTCACCTTTCTCTCTTCAAACCCTTCCCCCATCGGCTGGATTTGCTGTGAGCAACCCTGTTAATAAACATCTTCATCTTATAGATGATCTATCTTTTTAATCGAGCTGCTGTGATTGTGACTGGATGGAATGACATGGGTCCAAAACGGATTCAAACCGCTGAGGAGGCAGAGCCATCAGGCTTCAGCAGAACAGCCTCCTGGACACTGGAGGAGCTAAAGCTACTTCCAACCCAAAATACAGAAAAAAGAACCGATCCTGACTGAAACGGTGAGTGAAGTTTGTAGCAGCTTGAGTAAAGACTGATCAGAGGTCAGAAATATCAGGACCAGGAGCGTTCAGCAGCGTGACCAGCTGACAGCGTTATCATAAGATCGATGCTGAGGCACACTTAGCTGGGTTCCCGGGCAACAGGCACCCTCCTCCCCCGTTCGCCCACTTCCCTTACACTGACAGACTTGATGTATGCAGGGTCAGGAGCAGGAAGATGAGGCCTGAAGAGTGTTATTACTGACAGAACCCTCATTTACTCACCCAGCAGGTGGGACTCTAGATGGATACTTAACATCTGATCAGATGAGTTTTACCAACAGTCTGTTGGAAGCTGGAGAGAGAAAAACCTGACCAACATCTTGAGAACAGGTTTTCTCGGTGGGGACGTCTGAACGCTGAGAGGAATTAAGTACCAGTGAACGTTTTTATGTTGAGCGTATCGGACCAGCGGGGATAATCACTGATGTCTAAGTGATGGAAACCAGATCTGGATTAAAGAAATCCTCTGACCTTCACGCTCCGACAGTCTGAATGTAAGCATGTTTATGTCCCATCGTGTAAAGTTACTGTTCATCGTGTCTGGACTGGTGTAGATCCTGGTTCACTCGTCTGAACTAAACCTCCTCGGATTGCTGCTCGTCTAGTCGCACCAGCTCCCCACTATCTGGCCTGATATTAGAAAAAAACCCTGTGATATTTACTGCAATATTAAAAGCACTTGAAGTTGTGCTGCCCTCCTGCCTTCTGGTTGACAGTAACCTGTTGGTGTTTAGGGTGCTGCAGCCAGTAAATGGCATGGTTCTGGGTCAAATCAGCGTTTTTGTTGCAACATAAAGTCTTAACTTTAGACCCAGTAAATACTTTTGTCAAACTACCTGGACATGCAAAATAATGTCCAACTCACTATTTGAAGCCTCACACCCCCGACAGAACCAAACATCAAGACAACAAGACTTGTGTCCACAGTCCAACGTAACACACCGCTGAAGACATTCAAAATGTTCTTTCTTACTTCCGTTAGCATCCTCATAACCTCTTTAAACTCTTAGCCTGATGTGTGACATCTCACCTGGTCTAACAGGTGAACGGTTGCCTCTCTGCTAAACTCCAGTGTTGGGAGTAACGAGTTACAAAAGTAATTAATTACTGTAATGCATTTCTTTTTGCTGTAACGCGGTAATGTAAGGCATTACAGAAAAAAATTCAGTAATATTTTACTCAGTACCATGTCAGTAACGCGCATTACAACGCATTTTTAACCAGGAATCAATTAGTGGGTTTTCTTCAGGGTTCTAATGACGGGGAGCCTGAATAAAGGTCCAGTTTCAATATGACATTATTTATATGAATTCCAGCGCACCAGGACTTCTTTTGAGCAGAGAGGACAGAGACGCTGATTGGATGAGCTCCAGCTGCGCGCACCGCGACCACAGTAACATTCTCAAAGTCACGCCACCAAAAAAAAAACATTTAACACGCGATCGTTCATGTCCGCTTTCTGGCACTTTCTCTTTTACTCATGCCTGACGTGCTCTGCCTCAGCGGAGCTCATCTGTGCCCAGGTGACATCACCACACCTGCGGCGTGTAGCGCACATTTCGCTATTTTTGCGATGCAGCAGATCCCAGAGCTGCTTAGTTCAAAGTAGGCTAGCTCACTATGTGGAAAAAGAAGGAAATCCAGGAAGCAGTTTTTCTGGAGAATTGAGAGGAGATACAGGAAGATGAGACAGAGGACAGGAAAATAGTCAAATAAAAAACAAGAAAACTAAATAAAGTTCTTGAAAAGGAAAAACTTGGTAGATTTTTACCCACTAGCTACAAATGTTTAACAACATAAAGCAATAATTTATAAGCATGTAATATTTATTTATTTGATCAAATTTAGATCACTTTCAAAACTCAGCTCTGCACCCAGGGCCGTATCCAGGCATTTGGGGACCAAGGCAAAATACAGGGTGGAGCCCCCCCTTCCCTCCACACACCGTTTGCACGCTCAGTTAACTTAAGATGGCAGCGTGCTAAGCGTGCAATTTGTTGTTGCATTTATTTCATACAAATTCATTTTCTGGGGGTCCTGGCCAGCTTTGGATACTTTCATGCCCAGGGGCAATCATCCCCCAGCCCTGGAGGTGATCAGAAGGACCTGCAGAGCAAAATCTTTCTGCTTCTGCTACGGTGTGTCTAGATTTCTAAGCTACACAAGATCAGCAGAAGAGAAACGTTCACGCAAAATGTTTCACTTCCTGTAGTCAGACAGAGCAGAGATGAGTGAACCTGCAGCTGATCTAACGTTAGATAGAACATTCTCCAGATGGGCATACGCCCGTTACTTTAAGTTTGTGACGAATAAGGATATGAAGAACATTGTAGTCAAACGCTCTTTACACCTAAAGAACTGTTGTTATATCTGACTGTTTTCACCACAACCCCTAGCCCAGTCAGACACCACATCACCTTCCACTGGATGTGTGATGAGCTACTTGAGCGTCATGACCTACATTTAGATTCCCAAATCCATATTATTTTGGTGAAAGTAACTTAAAGTAATGCAAAAGTAATGTAATGCCTTAAGGCTGGTTTATTCTCTCTGTGAGCTCTGCAACGGAGAGACGCACACGGAGCGTCTGAAAGGTTTTCACATTCAAACTTCTGTTCAGGCAGCGGAGTGCTGCAAAGCAATTCCCCGCCAGGACAACAGAGGGCGTAGCGCTATTCTGTGATATCCTGCCACCATGACACTCATGTATCCGGTTCACGATAGTGTATTTACTCATGTGTTTACATTGTTTTAATGTATTTCAGAGACTTTTTAACACGAACTAATTTGTCCTTCATTCTCCTCCACCTCTTCATCCAGTCGCCACCTCTAAACCCACGTTTCCCGTCGTTTCCATCCACGTTTGCTCCGTATTTTGTACTCCTTCAGTCACGGGTGAATAAATGTTCATATTTTCTGACTTTTCCGCCATGCGTTCTTCAATCTATTCTGGGTCTGCCGCTAAATATTTTTTTACTTATTAACGGAGCAACGGCAGTGCTGGTGACGAAGTTACAGGAAGCGTCGTCCTGACCAATCACAAGCTTGCGGTCTCTGTCACTTTCGACGGATGTTTAAAATTTGGGGCATGTCTCCGTCACCCTCCGCGAGCCAGTCGGAGAGCCCTTGCGCCGACGCAAAATGGCGGTGCGTGCGTCCGTTTCACGCAGACGGACCGAGTATAAACCAGGCTTTACATTTCGAAATTAGTAATATTATAATGTAACGAATTACTTTAAAATGTGAGTAACAAGTAATAAATAATGCATTACAGTAGGGGTGTGCGATATGGATTTTTTTTTTGCAAAATCACAATCATGATTTTATCACATGATTTTTTTCCATTTTGACAATTCAGACATTTTGGAAGTTATTTACCAGTAAAATAGATCAATTTACAAGTATACCCCTTCACAGAAAATACAATAAAAGATTTCAGAATGCTAAAAAAATCCTAAAGTTCCAATAGCTCTCTGTTTGTCTAAGGTTAAGAGCTTGAGATAGATGTCTCAAATGTCATACAAGCACTTTTACTTATTATATATTTATAATTAATGTAAAATAATTTCAATTAAATCTAGAGGTGGCTCATATCCCCTCATCCACAATATTACCAGTAATTATTTCTTGTCCAGAGGAAAAAATCTATCAGGTTAAGCTAAATTCATGATGTGTTTGCATCCACTTCCGGAGGATTACACTCCCGCTATTTTGGCCTTGCTGCTCTCCGTAGCCCTTTCCTGACTACGCGGAGGAGGGAGGGGTTTGTACCGTCTCTCTACACAAACAGGAAAACTCCGTCGGCAGCCACAGTTAAAAGGATCATTATAACACGAACGAACGTCCCCAGATAATAAAAGCCACAAAGCCAGGTGCAACGTTTAGAGCAGAACACTGAACCAGAGGTTTCCTGATCGAGCAGACGCGTGAGAATAAATGTAATTACCGCTTAGAGACTGAGCTAGCTAGCCGATAAGGCTACCGGCTAGCGTTTCAATCAATTACGGTGTGCTTTTTCGATGACTTGTTCGTTTATGTCCGCATCCTAATGCATCGGATTATTAAGATTATTTTCCTCAGTTCTACCGAGCACCCCAGCTAAACAAACCAACATGCTGCCTAAAACTTGCTCTGATTGGTGTGTGGCTAACAGAAGCAGACTAGAAAATGGCGTGAGGCTGAGAGGAAAAAAACAAATGTGACGCGTCCAAAAATAACGGCACAGACGGGTGATAGAACGCAAATAGACGGTTCTACGATCTCCGAGTTTTGGCAGATCGTCATCACATTAAATTCCTTAACGATCTTATATCGTCATATCGCACGGCCCTACATTACAGTTTTGAAGTAACTTGCCCAACACTACTAAACTCAAACCAATTGTGGTGCAGGATATTATGGAGTGACGCATCAAATAGCCGATGAAATCTGACATGATGGGCTGGGTTGTCTGATAAAGTCCACGACTGCACACATGTACACTGTGATGC